>PITA01028780.1:0-18833 GCA_004023965.1 Spilogale gracilis | reverse complement strand
TTTTTTTTTTTTTAAAGATTTTATTTATTTGACAGAGAGAAACACAGCCAGAGAGGGAACACAAGCAGGGGGAGTGAGAGAGGGAGAAGCAGGCTTCCCACTGAGCAGGGAACCCGATATGGGACTCGATCCCGGGTCTCCGGGATCATGACCTGAGCCGAAGGCAGTCGCTTAACCAACTGAGCCACCCAGGCGCCCCTTTTTTTTTTTTTTTTTTTTTTTTTTTTTTTTACTACTGTAGTTGACGTGTATCACTTTATTTTGGTTTTAATTTGTTTCCCTAATGGTGAATTGAGTTCTGTACCTTTATTAAATCTTTATCAGCCATTTGGATATCTTTTTTAAAATAAAATATCTAAGACTTTTGCCCAGTTTTATATTGGATCAACAACTTTTCCTTATTTAATTTTTGAATTTTGTTTTAGAATATATAATATAATCAAGTCTAAAACAAAAAATATTTTTGAAAGATAGAGAAAAATGTATTCCCCTCCCTTTGTCCCAGGTTCATCTGGGCCCCACTTTTCCCTTTCCCACGAGGAACTACTTTTTATTAGTTTTTATTAGTTTGTGAGTTTTATTTTTATTATTTTCCTGTGCTTTCAGGGCTGCTTTTATGAGGGTGGTCCTATTTAAATGTGAGATAAGTTTTCCACAAAATTAGCAAAATGTGAGTGTAATGGCCCCACTCTGAACAACTCAGGAGGTGTTTGGTTTTTTTTTAAGATTTATCCATTTATTTTAGAGAGATAGAGCATGGAGAGGGGAGGGACAAAGGGAGAGGAAGAGAGAATCCCAAGCAGACTCCTTGCTGAGCTGGGAGCCCAACACCAGGCTTGATCCCATGACCCTAAGATCATAACCTGAGACAAAATGCAGTCAGACACTTAACCAACTGAGCCACCCAGGTACCCGCAGGAGGTGGGTTTTTTATTTTATTTTTTTGCAGTGCCAACACTACATGAACAAGAGTTGAGATGATAGCTATTATGTACAACTGCAGGGCAAGAGGCATAATTTGGGAATCATTCCAGATCTGAAAGACAGTATATGAACATGTCATCTAATGCTTTTGTTTTGTCAGAACTAAATAATTCGGTCTATTAAGCATAATGCTTAGAAACCAAATATCTAAGTTATAAGTCGTTCCGTTCATCCTCTAAGCTATAAATTCTCTGAACATAAAGATTTATTGACTTGTAGGACTTACATAAGCAAAGACATATGATTTTCTGCAGATGATTCTGACTTGACCAATGTTAGTCCCTGTACTCTCCAGTTTCTCAGGTACTTGCTGCTAGTAAGTTGTCCCCTTAGGGAGGTGCATTAACTCTTTTGAGCCACCTGGGTAACATTACCGCACATAAAATTAGTATAAAGAAGATTGCTTTCTCTATAAATGTTCCCTTTTTGCAAGCTTGCTGAAGTGCTGAAGTTACACTTTGAAGCAGAATCAGGTAACCTTTTCATGAAACTTTGGAGTTTTGTGTGTATACAGTACCCCAGTGGTCACATGTCAGACTTGAAGAGAAAAGCCCCATGTGTTCTGGAAGAGTTAATTTACCAAAGGTGAAATGTCAACAAAAGTAGCACAGGGAGACAGGTGTTGGTGAGGATGTGGAGAAAAGGGAGCCCTCCTACCCTGTTGGTGGGAATGCAAGCTGGTGCAGCCACTCTGGAAAACAGTATGGAGGTTCCTCAAAAAGATGAAAATAGAACAACCCAATGACTCAGTTATTGCACTACTAGGTATTTACCCTAAAGATACAAACATAGTGATCCAAGGGGCACAGGAACCCCAATGTTTATAGCAGCAATGTCCACAATAGCCAAACTGTGGAAAGAAGCTAGATGTCCATCAGCAGATGAATAGATAAAGAAGATGTGGTACACACACACACACACACGTACACACACAAGAATACTATGCAGCCATGAAAAAAAAAACACAACCTTGGGGTTCCTGGGTGGCTCAGTCTTTAAATGTGTACCTTTGGCTTAGGTCATGATCCCAGGGTCCTGGGATTGAGCCCTGCGTTGGGTTCCCTGCTCAACAGGAAGCCTGCTTCTCCCTCTCCTACTCCCCCTGCTTGTGTTCCCCCTCACTGTCTCTCTCTGTCAAATAAATAAATAAAATCTTTTTAAAAAATCCACAAAATCTTGCTATTTGCAATGACGTGGATGGAAATAGAGGGTGTTATGCTAAGCGAAATAAGTCAATCAGAGAAAGACATATGGTCATATGATCTACTCTGATGTGAGGAATTTGAGAGGCAAGACGGGGGTTCGTTCGGGGAAGGGAGGGAAAAATGAAAGAAGATGGGACCAGGGAGGGAGACAAACCATAAGAGACTCTTAATGTCAGGAAACAAACTGAGAGCTGCTGGAGGGGTTGGGGAGGGAGAGGGTGGCTGGGTGATCGGCACTGGGGAGGGTATGTGCTATGGTGAGTGCTGTGAATTGTGTAAGACTGATGATTCACAGACCTGAACCCCTGAAACAAATAATAAATTATATGTTAATACAAATGTAGCATATGGATGAACTAGTGATGATCACAAATGATCACATGCCTATGTTTGAGACAATTAAAAAAAAACTTGAAGCACAAAATGATCTTGATTGCCACTCAGCTGTGGTAGATATGTGGGAGAGCCCTCAGACTTCCCTCAGACTTTAATCTGGGGGAAGCCCAGGGGTCGATGTGCATCCTGGGGGAATATTGGTTGGCCTTTGGGGATAAAGCTTCTACCTGAAGCTATGTTAGGTTCATGTTTTCTCAGGAAAAGCCTCCAAACAGTTTTATCTCTCCTTCGGAGGAAAAAGAAAGAAAAAGAATCCAACTAGAGGCACAGCCGAGTCAGAGAAGTGACTGAATATAGGTGTCAGCCTGTGGCACCAGCATCAGCTAATGCCAGGGGCCACACAACAGCAGAAATAAGCGGTTGGGACTTGGGCATCTGAGTAGGTGCCAAGACGCTTAACTTCTTTCCAATAGCGTTTTACATTAGTGCTTTCACTAATTCTGATGAAAACTAAAGTGTGGTAATCATTGCACTCGGTTATCTAGATTTGTAACATTATGTATTATATAAACACGTTTAAATAATAAATGAATTGTGTAATAAATACAGTAACAAATATTTTGAAGCACCTAAAAAACTCAGTTATTATGTAAAATCATATAATAAATATTTTAATTATAATATATTTAGAAGATTCTCTTGTTTTCAAATTGTAAGGCAATTGACAAATTTATTTTTATTGGCTTTATTAAGTAAGGAAGTCTGCTAGGCCAAGCAGAATCTAAAATTTGTGGGTCCTAGAGAAGGTTATAAATCAGATTAGCCGGGGCACCTGGATGGCTCAGTTGGTTAGGCAACTGCCTTCGACTCAAGCTATGGCTCAGAGTCCTGGGATCAAGGCCCACATCGGGCTCCCTGCTTGGCAGGAGGCCTGCTTTTCTCTCCCTCACTCCCCCTGCTTGTGTTCCCTCTCTAGCTGTGTTTCTCTCTGTCAAATAAATAAAATCTTTGAAGTAAATAAATAAATAAGGTTAGCAGAGAAATACTGTATGTTCTGTCGTCCTATTTGAGTAGTAAAGAAAGGGCTGGTCTCATATGATTTTACTCATATGTAGAATTCAAGAAACAAAACAAATGAGCAACAAAGAAAAAAAGACCAGACTCTTTTTAAAAATTTTTTTAAATTAACTTTTATTTTTTCCATAACCCAGCCACCCTATCTCTCCCCCCGACCACCCAGCAACCCTCAGTTTGTTTCCTGAGATTAAGAGTCTCTTATGGCAAAAACCAGACTCTAAATACAGAAAACAAAGTTGAGTTTGATAGAGCAGAGGTGGGTGGGAGGAAGGGCAAAATAGATAAAAGGATAAAGATTACACTTATCTAGGTGAGCACTAGGAAATGTACACAATTGTTGAATCATATTGTACACTTGAAACTAATATAACAGTGTATGTTAATTATACTTGAACTGAAAAAAGAATAAATGTAATAGTTGTGACAATGAAAGAAAGAGGGCTGGTCTCCAGTATGACCCTTTTTCCTTCCCCTCAGCTTGACTCTGTTCTAAAAGGAGTCATATACATAGACACTTGCACACTCAACCCACATGTCCAATCTCCATCCACCTACCTCCTCTCCAAACAGCTGCTCTTTAGCCAGTTCTCACACCCAGGGCTATACACACCAGTAGAGTGTCCACCCTCAAAAGCATAGAACCAAGAAAAAGACTTGCACACACCTTGGAAGCTGACGTATGTTCTAGAATGAGTTGAAAGAGACCTGAGTTCCAAGTAAACCTCTCACCCCTAGGTAGGGGCAGAGTTGGTAGAGGACAAAGCAGGTACTCCAAAGTCCAGGAAATAAGGCAGAATCTTTTCCTATCTCATTCTAACAGTGGTACTACTACTACGCTGCTGGGTACAGGGGAGAATGGAAGGTAAACAACAAAGATCTTAACTCTCATGCCACTTGCAATTTAGTTGATAGAATAAGCTCCCTTTTTTTCCTTTTTAAAGATTTTATATATTTGAGAAAGAGAGAGTATTAGCAAGAGAGCACAGCAGGGGGAACAGCAGAGGGAGAGGGAGAAGCCGATTCCCCACTGAGCAGGGAGCCTGACACAGGACTTGATCTCAGGACCCTAGGATCATGACCCAAGCTGAAGGCAGCCGCTTAACCGGCTGAGCCACTCAAGTACCTAGAATAAGCTGCTTTTTTTTTTTTTAAGATTTTATTTATTTATTTGACAGAGAGAGAGATCACAAGTAGGCAGCGAGGCAGGCAGAGAGAGAGGAGGAGGCAGGGTCCCTGTTGAGCAGAGAGCGCCATGCAGGCCTGGATCACAGGACCCTGAGATCATAACCTGAGCTGAAGGCAGAGGCTTTAAACCCACTGAGCCACCCAGGCACCCTGGAATAAGCTTCTTAGAAGAACAAACACAACTCTCAGGTATCTCACCAGGAATTTACAAGGAATTGCTTTGGGCCACCTCTTCCACCATATGGAAACAGTTCTTCCTTTTAGGCAATACTGGCTGGCAGCTTCTCTTTGGAAACTTCTCTGATGCCCACAACCCTGCATTACATCTCCAGCAACAAAGACCTTTGAAAGATAGACTTATCACCTACATTAGGAGTTGTTAAACTTATTCTGTAAAGTACTAGAGAGTAAATATTTCAGGTTTTACAGGCTGTATTGTATAGTATCTGTCGCAAACCCTCAACTCTCTTTGTCGTACACACACAAACCTAGACAGTGTATAAACAAATTTGGAGTAACACTGTTCCAATAAAACTGTATTTACGAAAACAAGCAGTAGGCTTCAATTTGGCCCACAGGCCATCATTTGTGTGATTTATATTATGGCCAAATAAAGGAGAAAAATAGAAATGGGAGGTAGGGAAAGAGAAGAAAAACTCTAGGAGACAGAAACAAATATACACACTCAAAGGGGGAAATAAATTTTTTAAATTTACTTTCTATTTAAATTCAATTAACTAACATATTGCATAGTATTAGTTTCAGAAATGTATTTTTAGAAAGGGGAGAAGCGGAGTCTCATGAAACCCTGTACTCAAGGAATGAGGACAAGTATGCACACATGATAGAGGTAAACAAAGGTCAATGCACAGATCCTATTCTTTACTGTATTTACATATTTTTACATATGATGGAAATCCTCTCTGCCTCATTTTAACTTTTTAAAAAATTCAGTTCCCTCTCCTAAAAAAGGGAAAGTTGTCTTTTATTTTATAGAAAGTAATGGTATTTTCAAATAGTATCCATTTCTTATCACCTGTAAGACTTCTTCCAACAAAAACTTGGAATGCCATTTTTAAAGTTTAACATGTAATTTTAATAGGGATTATGTTAGGTACTTGGTCTGACTAAGCAGAAGAGTAGATTGAGCCAAAGAATTAGAACATCCTCACCTATGATCTAAACATCTAAGATGATACTGTTTCCTCTCTTGAATCAGAGAGATAATTTTTGGAAAAACACAGGTCTTGATGGAGGAAAATCTTACTGAAATGAAGAACGCTTTCAATAATGTCATGAACTTCAGTCACTGTTTGCTTTGTATCGGTTGGCTTTCTGCAGTCAGCCACAGATGAGACTTTCAAGGACATCTGGATTGTGGAAAACTTCAGCCAATGCATCCTTGACATTTCACAGGGATGGCGGGGAGGGAAAAATACTTAACAATGTGAGAGCTTATTATACATTGCACTTTACCTTGAGACAGTGTTGATTCTTTCTGATATGGTTATAGTCCTGAAAGATACCTTTGACAATTAAACTTTTATTTTTAGTTAGCCCATTACTGGAAAAACACGTTTTTCTGTATCTTTGGAAAGAACCTACTGTCTTTCTACACTGCTTCCCTAAGGAGCTGATGAACTCAACGAACATCATCACTAAGCCTGTATATATTTGCATCCCCTCCAGCGTCACTCCTTCAGTATTTAAGAACTACATATCTGGTCATTTTGCTATTCCCTTTGTCAAATATCAATTTCATTTGCTACAGTTTGGATAGATGAAATGTTTGTGTCCCAAGACTAGGGAAAAATTCCCCTGTCAGTAAGAAAAACTTAAAAAATGAATTGAAAAATCTAACCCTAAGTCCTGGGTCCATCTCAATAGTCAGTCAATGATATTAAGTCTATTGTTCAGATTCTAGTTTGTCTAATCTGAATGCCTCCCTTAACATGGAAGAAGAGGAGTAACTTGTACAAGGTCCCATGACTTATTTGTCAAAAGAGAACAGATTCAAATCTTAAAGGCCCATCATTTCCACCTTGCTGTAACAGTACTCCCATTTTCCACATTGTTCTTTCCATGGTTAAATCTACTCATTCCTTTAAAAAGCATTTACTGCAGTGAGATATTACCTAACCTGTGTTAGCATAGCTATTATAAAAAAAAATTAAGTGTTGACAAGGATGAAAATACAAACTTGTGCACTCTTGGTGATAATGTAAACTAGTGCAGGCACTATGGAAAACAGTATGGAGTTTCCTCAAAAAAATGAAAAATAGGAACACCTGGGTGACTCAGTCAGTTTGGTATCTGCCTTTGGCTCAGGTCATGATCCCAGAATTCTGGGATCGAGTCCTGCATTGGGCTCCTTACTCTACAAAGAGTCTGCTTCTCCCTCTCTTTCTGTCTCTCCCCCTGACTATACTCTCTCTCTCAAATGAATAAATAAAATGTTTTTTAAAAAATGCTTTTGTTTTTAAGCCACTTTACTGAGGTTAATAAGAAGCTGTATACATTTAATGTACACAACTTGATGAATCTGGACATACTATATACCCTTGCCACAATCTATTCCATACACATATCTATCACCTGCAAAACTTTCTTCCTGCCTTATTATTATTGATAAGAACACTTCCCATAAAATCTACTCTCTCAGTAAATGTTTACGTACATAACAGAGTATTGTTTATTATATATAGGCTCTATGCCATACAGTAGATGTCTAGGGCTTATTCGTCTTGCTGAACTGAAACTCTGTACCCTTGGACTAATATGTTCCCCTTATTCCCTTCCCTCAGCTCCTGGTAACCATCACTCTGCTCTCTGATACCATGAGTTTGACTATTTTAGATTCCTTGTTTAAGTGGAATTGCGTAGTGTCTGGCTCATTTCACTTAGCTTAATGTCCTCCATTTTGATCCAAGTTGTTACAAACGGCAGGATTTCCTTCTTCCTATGGCTGAATAATAGCCTACTGCTTGTATATACCACATTTTCCTTATTCATTCATCTGTTCATAGACATTTAGGTTGCTTCCTTGTCTGGGTTGTTGTGAAGAGTGCTGCAGAGAATATAGGAATGCAGGTATCTCTTTGAGATCCTAATTTCAATTTCTTTGGATATATACCCCAAACTAGCATTGCTGGATCATTTCATTTTTTTAAAAAAGACTTTATTTATTTATTTGTCAGAGAGAGAGAGAGAACAAGCAGGGGGAGTAGCAGGCAGAAGAGACAGACATTGAACCAGGAGCCTAACGTGGGGCTCGATCCCAGGACCCCAGGATCATGACCTGAGCCAAAGGCAGATGCTTAACTATCTGAGCCACCTGGGTGCCCCCAAAACAAAAGCATTTATCAAGTACCTATAAGGGACAAACATCCCTAGATGCTGCATATATTGGGATATGTAAGATAGATGAGAAATCAGTCTTGATTAAGACAGTCACAAAACTAATGTGAGAATCTTGATAAAACAGAGTATGCCAGGTGTTGTGGGAACATAAATGAAGGGATAACCCATTCTTCCTGGATTCGTGGGTGATACAATTTTTCTCAGGGTGACTCGTTTTATCCATAAAGAACAAATCCATTTGGTTTATTTGGTGCCTAAATGGTCTATCCTGTAGTTCCTATACTTTGTCATCGTCATACATTCATCCTGTATTTACGAAGTATATACAGTTTATACTTGAAGTGATAGAGTCTAAAACATGGAATTTGCACTCTTTACACTTAAGCAGCTTACAATTGAAAAGAAGGTAGACTCCAGTGTTATTAGTATAATCTGTTAAGAAACACGACTGAATAAAGTAGGGCATGAAGGAAAAGGTGGGTTGGAAGTAAGAAAAGAGTTATAAATAAGAATATTTCTGGAAAAAGTGGACACAGTAAAAATACTCTGAATTGAAGAAATATAGTCCATATTATAAATGTAAATATATTATTTGAAGAAAATTTGGGATAGGTATGATTGAATGAAAGAGAGAATAAAAACTCCTTTACCCCACCAGCCAGAGTTACTCATTAACATTTTGGTATCCGGTTGTTTTCGCAGATTTTTCTTAGATACAAACAAACACAATATTTTTCTTCCAGAAATTGGGTTAGTATTTTAGATAATATATTGTAATCTAAAGATTCTATCTGATAGTATAGTGTTGACACATTTTACTCCTTTTTTAAATTTTTTAATTTTTTAAAGTTCGAATTCAGTTAACATAATGTTATATTCATTTTAGGTGTATACTATAAAGGTTAAACAATTCTATATAATTCTCAGTGCTCTTAATTATACTCTGGATTCCTGTAAGTGTTCTCTTAATTCACTTTATCTGTTCTACCCATCTCCCCACCCACTTTCCTTCCAGCAACCACTGGTTTGTTCTCTGTATTTAAGAGTCTGGTCTTTTGTTTATCTCTTTTCTCTTTGTTCATTTGTTTTGTTTTTTAAATTCATATGAATGAAATCATGTGGTGTTTGTCTTTCTCTTTCTCACTTGTTTTACTTAGAGCAATACCTTCTAGGCCCATCTGTAATACTACAAATGGCAAGATTTCATCCTTTTTTTATCCCTAACATTCCATTATAAATAAATACCATGTCTTTTTGTTAATTAACATATAATTTGTCTTTTCTTTATACAGATTTATTTTAGAGAGAGAGTGCATGAGGGATAAGGCAGAAGGAGAGTTTTTTAAATATTTTTTGAGGGAGGGAAGGGGAGAGAGAGAAAGAGAATGAACAAGCAGGGAGAGGTACAAAGGGAGAGGGAGAGAAATCCCTAAGCAGACTCCCTGCCTGGTGAAGAGACTTACTCAGGACTCAATCCCAGGATCCTGAGATCATGGCCTGAGCCTAAATCAAGAGCCAGATAGATGCTTAACCGAATGAGCCATCCAGGCACCTTAGAGGCAGAGACTCAAGCAGACTCTACACACTGACCATGGACCCCAATATGCGGCTCAGTCTCATGACATTGAGATCATGACCTGTGCCAAAAAAGAGTTGGAAGCTTAAGGGACTGAGCCACGGAGGCACCCCATTTTATCTTCTTTTTTTTTAATTTAAATTTTAGTTCATTAACATACAATATTGATTTCTGGAGTAGAATTTAGTGGATTCATCACACATACAACACCCAGTGCTCATGACAACAGGTGCCCTCCTAAATACCCATGACATATCTAGCGCATCCCCCACCCACTCCCTCCTTCAACCCTCAGTTTGTTCTCTGTCATTAAGAGTCTCTTATGGTTTGTTTCCCTCTCTCTTTTTCTTCTTTTCCTCCTTCCCATATGTTCATTTGTTTTCTTTCTTAAATTCCACATATGAGTGAGATCATATACCGTATCTTTTTTATCCATTCATCTGTCAGTGGACACTTGAGCTGCTTCTATATCTTGGCTAGTGTAAATAATGCTGCAGTAAATATAGGGGTGCATGTATTTTTTGAATTAATGTTTTCATTTTCTTTGGATAAATACCCAGTAGTGGTATTGCCGGATCCTATGGTAATTCTGTTTTTAAATTTTCTTTCTTTCTTTTTTTTTTTAAGATTTTATTTTATTTGACAGAGAGAAACACAGCCAGAGAGGGAACACAAGCAAGGAGAGTGAGAGAGGGAGAAGCAGGCTTCCTGCCGAGCAGGCAGCCTGATGTGTGGCTCGATCCTGGTTCTCCAGGATCATGACCTGAGCCGAAGGCAGTTGCTTAATCAACTGAGCCACCCAGGCGCTCTGTTTTTAAATTTTCAAGGAACCTCCATACTGTTTTCCACCGTGGCTGCATGAAATTGAATTCCCACCAACGGCGCATGAGGGTTCTTTTTTCTTCACATCTTCTCGCCAACATTTGTCATTTCTTCTGTTTTTGACTTCAGCAATTCTGAACTTTTCAGTCTTATTTAATTCTCTTCTAAAATGTGATTTTAAAGTAGAGCATATCATATAAGTAATTTATTAAATGAATTTATATGTTCATTTTGCTGTTTCCAGTATTTTGCTATTACTAACACCATAATGTGCACACTTGTACATAAATCTTGGTTTGAATCTTTAATTCTTTCAGAGTCCTAGAACCTGAATCATTAGGTCACACTTTAAGCTTTGGTACTCACAGACCAATCACCTCTTAGAAAAATATAGCTGTTTTAATCCCAGAAATGATTCACCCTAGATAATAGCATTACTACTTTTAAAAAATCAGAAGCACAAATTAAGTATCATTGTTACAATTTGTGTTCCTTTGGTTTAGTTGTGTTTAATAATATATAATTATTTTTTTAAGATTTTATTTATTTATTTGGCAGAGAGACACAACTAGAGAGGGAACACAAGCAACTGAGCCACCCAGGCACCCCAAATTATTATATCTCTGTATTTTTTCCACTGTGCTGTTTATGTCCTACAAACAATAACCAGTTTTCATAAGTAGTGTGGGTTTTTTGTTTTTTGTTTTTTTTTCAAAAAAATCAAACCAGGTATGTGTTAAGATGGTTAAAATTGTTAAAAATATTCTTTATCTGTCTTTTCCTGCTAAATTTATTTCAGATGCTTTATGGTATGTAGAGTTCTTTTTTTTCATCCCCTCCCCTTAAATTTTAACCAGTTGTCTAAAAACAGCATATGGAATAGTAGCCTCCTTCTTCAGTGAATTCAGTGAATATGTAGAATGAACTTCACTATCTACCAATACAAATGTCTTTTTTTTAATTACCTTGGCCACTACACTTATTTTGCTGTACTATTTGCCTTGTTCTGTTTTAGGCTCTTGTTGCTGATTTCTTCTTTTTATAACATAATAGCATTTATTGTTTTATTATAAAAACACATTTTCACTGGAGACATTTTAGAAAATTCAAAATATGCAAATTAGAAAATAAAAATTCCTACAATCTAATTACTAGTCTTAATTCTTTAGACTACAAATTTAAGTGTGATAGCTATTCACTAAGGTAGATAGTTTTTTAAAAATGTGTGCTTAATATACAGACCTCTTTAATTTTAATTTAAAATACATCATGATATTATTCAAATGTAATGGAGTATTTTTTGGTAGCATATTAATGACTTAGCTCTTTTCCCTAATATGAATCTACCAAATCTATTTATATACATTAGATGTTTTCAGGTTCTAGTATTATAAAGTATACCATGATTAATCTCCTCATACATATGTCTTGCTTCTGAGTGTTTCTTTAATATACATTCCTGGAAGTAGCTCATCTATTTGAATTTTACAGAAGATATTTAAAAAAGTTTTGTCAGGTTTCTAAATACCTCATTGGTATTTCAATAAGTTCCTCAAAAAACTAAAAAGAGTGGGGTGACTAGGTTGCTCAGTTGTTTGGGTGGGCAGATTTGGTTTCAGTTCTGGTTATGATCTCAGGGTCCTAAGATCAAGCCCCATGTCATGCTCCTCAGTGAGCATAGAGTCTGCTTATTCTTCTCTCTGCCCGCCCCCGTGCTCATGCTCTCGCTGTCTCTCTCAAATAAATAAATAAATAAAATCTTTTTAAAAAATAGAAATACCTTTTTATCCAACAATTCTGTTACTGGGTATTTATCCAGGGAAAATGAAAACACTAACTCAAAAAGATAAATGTAACCCTGTGTTTATTGCAGCATTATTTACATAATCAAGACATGGAGGTAATGTGTCTTACTGACAGACAACTGGATAAGGGAAATGTGTTATATATACACAATGGAATATTACACAGCCATAAGAGGGTGAGATCATGCCATTTGAGAAAACACGGATGGACCTAGAGGGTATTATGCTAACTGAAATATGTCAGATTGAGAAAGACAAATACCATATGATTCCACTTCTAAGTGTAACCTAAAATAATACATAAACAAAAAGCAAAACCAGAAATATAGAGTGCAAACTGATTGTTGCCAGAGGGGAGAAGAATGGTTAGTTGGGCAAAGGAGCAGGAGAGACAGGTCTCCAGTTACGGAATGAGCAACTTATGGGACTAAAAAGCAGAACAGGGGCGCCTGGGTGGCTCAACTGGTTAAGCAACTGCCTTCGGCTCAGGTCATGATCCCGGAGACACGGGATCGAGTCCCACATTGGGCTCCCTGCTCGGCAGGAAGCCTGCTTCTCCCTCTCTCACTCCCCCTGCTTGTGTTCCCTCTCTCGCTGTGTTTCTCTCTGTCAAATAAATAAAATCTTTTAAAAAAAAGCAGAACATAAGGGATATAATCATTAATACTGTGATAGTGTTATAAGAAGACAGATCATAGCTACACTCAGGGTGAGCACAGCATAATGTGTAAACTTGTCAAATCACTAAGTTGTATACCTGAAACTAATGTAACATGTGTCAACTGTATTCAGATTTTTAAAAATTGCCTTTTAAATTCATAAATTGGTTTTTGTCCTGTTGACATCATTAAGTATTGAATTTTTTGCTTTGATATGTGATTCTCCATTTGTGTAATTTTTCTTTTTTTAAAATTTTATTTATTTATTTGACAGAGAGATCACAAGTAGACAGAGAGGCAGGCAGAGAGAGAGGAGGAAGCAGGCTCCCTGTTGAGCAGAGAGCCCGATGCAGGCCTCGATCCCAGGACCCTGAGATCATGACCTGAGCTGAAGGCAGAGACTTTAACCCACTGAGCCACCCAGGTGCCCTGTGTAATTTTTCTTGCTTTAAAATATTTTAATTTTTCTTTGTCTTTCATTGATAGATATTGTACTTGTTTTTTTGTTTGTTTGTTTGTTTTAAAGATTTTATTTATTTGACAGAGAGAAACACAGCCAGAGAGGGAACATAAGCAGGGGGAGTGAGAGAGGGAGAAGCAGGCTTCCCATTTATACATGAAGTATAAATACTGGAGAGTCAGAGAAAAACCACCGTTTAAGGAAAATATCTCTACAGAAATTTAAGAAACTAAACTTAAAAGCCCTTAGAATAAAAATAAATCTAGGGGCACCTGGGTGTATGCTTTCAGCTCAGATCAAGATCCCTGGGTCCTGGGGCACCGGACCCAGGATCATGACCTGAGCCGAAGGCAGTTGCTCAACCAACTGAGCCACCCAGGTGCCCCATGTACTTGGTTTTTAATATTTTGTGTTGCTATTGCAAGTGACATTTGTGTTTTCCGTGAGTAGGTTGTAAGACACAATTCTACATTCAGAATACATTCCCACAGTTTTTCCAGTCAGACCTCATGTAACAAGAATGAGAGAGAATAGGGAGAATGATAGAACAGCTCTCCTGGTGCCCTACATCTGTGACTCACCTCCTCCCTCTTGGCTTCTCTGCCTAAATTTTACTCTCCCTCTCTCATGGCCTTCTCGGCTTCTACTCTCCTGATCAAAGCCATTCCTGTCTTTTGGCTTATACTAATTCCCTTCTCTGTTTTGTGTCTCAGCTTCTGAGGTGTTCTAGTGATTATGTCCCTAAGTGTATTCTCATCATTGAAGAGGATCTGATTCGTTCAGAGATAAGAAATAAAGATCACCTCATTGAGGCGGGCCACAGGCTCCTGGTCGCCCTATGCATGGGTACTTCTGGGTTGGAAGCTAAACTGTGGTCAGTTTTCTATGGCTGGGAAATGAATGCATGTGTAACAAAGCATGGTAAATTATGCTTTGGATGCTTGCTTAGGAGGTTGGCTGTGGACACAGGGGGTACTCAGACAATGTTGTTAGTAAAGGATCTTGTTTTATTATTATATTTGTTCTAATTATTATTTTATAGAAGTAATATTCATTTTATATTATTATTTTGTAACAAGAGGATGTGTTGAGATTTATTTATTTGAATTTTATTTATTTATGAGAGAGAGAGAGAGATTGAATAGGATGGGAGGAGGAGCAGAGGGGATTAACTCTCTGTTCAGTACTTAATATGGTGTTAGCTCCTTGTTAGGGGCAAATACACTTTATCTTGCTGTGGTAGTATCTTTCTATTCCTAGTTTACAAATAATTATTATTAAAAACAGATATTGGATTTAATTTCCTGTCTTTTGAATGTCTAATGATTTGACCTTTTGGTTTTTCTGCTTAGTGATAATCAGTACGACTCTCTGTTTTATTTTGGCTAACATTTGTATAGCAGAGATTTACCAATTCCTTTAATCTTTCTGACTTTACTGTTTTCCCTGCCATTCTGTAGAAAATGGATAGTTGTGTTTTTTTTTTATCCAGTGTATTATTTTTCAGGAGAGTTTGATCTTTCTCTTCTTGTTTCATACATTATGATTTTCAAGCTTTCTTGCCATGTGTGGTAGATGTCACATTTATCCCCTTTTATAAGAGAATTATACATTCCTGCCTATTGTCTTGAGATTTTCAAAAATGCCCCATAAGCAGAGTGTATGTCCCCTCCCCAGTGATGGAAGGTTTGGATACATGTCTTGGTTTGTCCAATATAATGTCAGTGGGCTAGTTACATATTACAACTGAGCAGAAGCAGAAAGAAAGACTTTGTGTGTTTCATTCTTGTCTTTCTCCCTGTGAAATGAGAATTTTTTTAAAAGATTTTATTTATGTATTTGACAAAGAGTGAACACAAGCAGGAGGAGAGCAGGCAGAGGGAGAGGGAGAAGCAGGCTCCCCGACGAGCAGGGAACCCCATGCAGGGCTTGATCCCAGTACCCTGGGATCATGACCAGAGCCAAAGGCAGATGCTTAGCCTACTAAGCCACCCAGAGGCCCCGAGAAATACGTGTTCTATTTAGGGATTGATCCTTTAGAAGAGATCCTGGAATGAATACGACACATGGAGCACAGCCTGAACCACTACAGCCGGAACTACCCTGTTATTCAGCAATTGTATTACCAGATATTTACCCAAAAGATACAAAAATAATAATTCAAAGAGATACATGTACCCCAGTGTTTATAGCAGCATTATTGACAATAGCCAAATTATAGAAAGAGTCCAAGTATCCATTGACTGATGAATGGTTAAAAAAGTGGTGTGTGTGTGTGTGTGTGTAGGCACGCATATATACATGTACACAAACATATACACACAATGGAATATTACTCAGCCATAAAAATGAATGAAATCTTGTCATTTTCAACAACATGGATATAGCTAGAGAGTATTACACTAAGTGATATAAGTCAGTCAGGAAAAGACAGATACCATATGATTTCACTCATGTGCAATTTAAGAAACAAAACAGACAAACGGGGAAAATGAGAGAGGAAAACCAACAAACAAGACTCTTAATTCTAGAGAAAACACTAATGGTTACCAGAGGGGCAATGGGGGGTGGGCGGGTGGATGAACAAGGTGATAGGAATTAAGGAGAACACTTGACAAGTGTTGTTGAATACCAGATGATGTAGAGAAGTGCTGGATTGCTATATTGTACACCCGAAGCTATTATACCATATGTTAACTAAATGGTATTTAGATAAAAATTTAAAAACTTAAAAAATGTAGCATCAATGCATCAAGGAAAAGTAAACATTTGTTGTTTCATGGCAGTAAGAAATAAGAACTAGGGGTTGACAAAAAAGAGATAAGTCAAAAAATGGGCAGAAGACATGAACAGACACTTCTCCATAGAAGACATACAAATGGCTAACAGACACATGAAAAAATGTTTATCATCATCAGCCATCAGGGAAATTCAAATCAAAACCACATTGAGATACCACCTCACACCAGTTAGAATGGCAAAAATTAATAAGGCAGGAAACAACAAATGTTGGAGAGGATGTGGAGAAAGGGGAACCCTCTTACATTATTGATAGGAAAGCAAGTTGGTGCAGCCACTTTGGTAAACAGCATGGAGATTCCTCAAAAAATTAAAAAGAGAGCTACCAATGACCCGGCAATTGCACTACTAGGTATTTACCCCAAAGATACAGATGCAGTGGAAAGAAAGGCCATATGCACCCCGATGTTCATAGCAGCAATGTCCATAATAACCAAACTGTGGAAAGAGCCGAGATGCCCTTCAAGAGACGAATGGATAAAGAGATATTGTCCATATATACAATGGAATATTACTCAGCCGTGAGAAAGGATGAATACCCAACTTTTGCATCAACATGAACATAACTGGAAGAGATTATGCTGAGTCAAATAAGTCAAGTAGAGAAAGTCAATGATATGGTTTCACTTTCTTGTGGAATGTACGGAATAAGATGGAAGACATTAGGAGAAAGAAAGGAAAAGTGAATTGGGGAAAATTGGAGGGGAAGATGAACCATGAGAGACTACGGATTCTGAGAAACAAATAGGGTTTTAGAGAGGAGGGGGGTTGAGGGATGGGTGAGCTTGGTGGTGGATATTAAGGAGGGCAGATACTGCATGGAACAGTGGGTGTTGTACATGAACAATGAATCTTGGAATACTGCATCAAAAACTAATAATGTATTTTATAGTGATAACATAGCACAGTTTAAAAAAAAAGAATTAAGGATTGATTTTTACCACAGCATAATCCAATGAAAGCTGAAAACATAAGAACCTGTTTTTTAAAAATCTTTTTTATTTTTAAAAAATATTTTATTTATTTATTAGAGCTAGAGCAAGAGAGAGCATGAGCAGGGGGAGGGGCAGACAGAGAGGGAGAAGCAGACTCAACTCTGAACAGGAAGCCCAAGTAGGGCTTGATAGGACCCTGAGATGATAACTTGAGCCAAAGACAGAGGCTTAACTGCCTGAACCACCCAGGTGCCCCAAGAACCTGTCTTATTTAAAAAAAAAATCTGGGGGCGCTTGGGTGGCTCAGTCAGCTAAGCGTCCAACTCTTGGTTTCACCTCAGGTCGTGATCTGAGCGTCATGAGATGGAGCCCTACATTGGGCTCCACACTGGGCATGGAGCCTGCTTAAGATTTTCTCTCTTCCTCTACCCCCACCCTCTCTCTCTCTCTCTCTCTCTCTCTCTCTCTCTCTCTCTCTCTCAAAAAAAAATCTGTATGGTTAAGTAGTTTATCCAGGCAGCTCCTAATTTAGCCAGACAAATTAAACTCTTTATTGTATTATTTTCTGACCCATTCACTGACCAGCCTTATTGAACAGAGACACTTGAACAAGGATTCCAAGGTCTCTTTGTTACGGATAGAGGCAAGGAAGAAAGTGACCCAGATGGCTTAATTCCCCTCATCTTGTTGCTGAGCAGAATATTTTTAACATCTGGGTGTTCCTCTCTAGATACATACAGTATACAAGGGATGTGTATTAGGTTAGTTTTGCATCGCACACCATGATTTATTTGCTGCTGCCAGCTTCTCAGTTTCTTGTTAAATAAAAAGAGTGAGATAGATGTCAAGTTCTAAATGAAAGCATCTGCCACAAAGAGATTAAATGAACTGTAGCAGTGTAAAGAATATTACGAAGGAGGTTTTTTCCTTATTATCTTATTTATTCATAAATGCTACAGAGATAAGCAGGATCCTAATTGTTACTGCTCCTATTGTTTTTTGTTTAGTGAATAAAAGTTTATACTTAGAGAAGAAAACATTTTTCACCAGGTGTCACCAGCCAATAAAAGTTTGTCTTGATTCCAGTTCATACATAACAATATATTCTAGATCAAATGTAATACCTAGAATGGAATGTAGTCAATAATCTTTTGATCTTTTTTCCATGGTGTAAAACATACATTTTAGGGAAATTTCCAATTTGTTCTCATTTTTATCTAAAAATCCACGTATTTGTTTTCATAGGAGAAGTTTTCTCTTATATCTTTTGTTACTGTTTCTGTTCCTTTTTTAAAAATTTGATCTTCAGATAAATGATTATCTTCACTACTTGATGTCGCCCGGGGAGCCAGCCTCGGCAGAGTTGTGGGTCCCGAACCGCGGGCGAAATAATGACACGAACACAGAAATCTAATGCAAGCTGACAGACCCGAAGTCAGTCAGGAGAGACCTATGAAGCAGGCTCAGCCACACGCTCTGGCTTTTTAGCATTGGCTTTCTAGCTCTAGCTCTCTAGCTCTGGCTTTGGCCCTCTTGCTCTACTTCTCTCTCCTCTTCTGTCTCTCTACTCTCTGTCTGCTTCTCTTTCTGCTGCTTTCTTTGCTTCTCTGTTTCTGTCTCTCTTTGCAGG
>PITA01028779.1:0-18835 GCA_004023965.1 Spilogale gracilis | reverse complement strand
GCTCTGGTAGGTGCTGGGCCGCATCCAGAACGAGTGGTTTGGGTGGGGGAGTTCAGGGTGATCTCAACCTGTGGAACACAAGGGATTCCACTTACTCGTCCTCCAGTGAGACGGTCATGAGGCACATTCCACACAGCTCCTCTGAGGGTCCCTAGTGCGACTGACGTACCTGTAACTCGCTCATTAATGTTTCCTTCCTTTGCCCTTCTGCCTTCCCTTTCCTACTCTTGCCTCCATTTCCGCTTCCTGTGTTCACCATCTGAGTAAACCACCTGTGCCTAAGTCCTTGTCTCAGGATCTTTGGAGGAACCCAAACTAAGATACCAGCTGAAACTACCCCATTTAAGGGGCTTCCATAGGAACCCTTTCTAACAGGCTCCAGCTAATCTCATTGGCCAGAATCAGGTTGTGTGGTCATTCTGAACTGCAAGGGAAGTTGGGAAATATACATTTTTGGGGGGTGGGAACTTTGGCACCTCCAACTAAATTGAGGTTCTGTTTGCATCCAAGAAGATGTATTTTGCCAGATAGCTAGATAGTCCTGTCCTAGACATAGACATCTGTCAGGGTAAAGATCAACAAATGTTAATAATAATCTGGTGATTTTCAACATTAAATTAGTGACAAAAATTGGGGAAATGAGATACATATAAGTATAAACAGGTATAAACAGTATAAAAAAAGAGGATTTTTAAAAAAAGTTTTTATTTAAAGTCCAGTTAGTTAACATCCAGTTTCAGATATAGAGTTTTGTGGTTTAACACTTATATACAATACTTGATGCTCATCAAAACAGGTGCACTCCTTAACCCCCACACCTATTCAACCGTCCTCCCCAAGTAGGAATCTTAGAACCCAATCCTTGGTCATTAAGGATCCATTTAAGCTGGAAGTAGTTTATGTACTAAGAAAATGTACTGTGTTTCAGTCAAATCATTCTTCACGGATGACCCCTTTGATTCACCATTGTGGCGATTTCAGCCTATTGTGTTCCCTTTGATAAAATGTACTGAAATAAAAACACATTCATTCTCTCTCTTCCCCATCTACCGATTGTTCCTTTTCCACAGAACATTTGACGTGTGTTACAACAGGATACAGTCAATAAAACAACAAAATGCAAACCATGTCAGGGAGAACAGGAAGACAAATAAGCGTCTCCTGGGGCCATGCACTGTTACCAACTGTGGCTGAAAGTTGGGTCTGCTCTCCTGGTACCCAAGGCTAAGTGGCCAGCACCATGCTTTACATTATTTGTGTCAGAAAGAAGACAACATGTCAATTTCCCCAGAGCAAGAGAATCTTTCCCAGCACTGAGCTCTAAAAGAAATCTCTCAGGGCTTCATTTTGGGAATTGGGAGCAATGCATGAAAATTGTCCTCAAGAACTTTTTTATAGCAAATCGCAATGATGCATTTCATGGGCTTGGGTCCTATGGTCTAAGAGACTTTATGAGCGTTGAAGATACAACACCAACATCAACTGAGTGACAGTGATTCTGCAAAGGACAAATGTGTGATGTGTATGACTTGGCAGGTTTCAAAGATAAACCTCAGGGTTTCTAGAGGAGTACCGAGAATGCCGGACCCTCACACAAAGTGGATGGAAGATGAGTACTCTGATGAAGCCAGAAAGTTCTAGCAGTCGGCTTGCTTGTTGAGACAGCCACTCATTGCTCGGCTAACACGACAGCTATTCCCAGTCCCATTTCTCTTGCCTTTTTCTGTAAAAGGCACTTCTCCCTTTTACTTGTTTTTGAACATGGTTGTGATGCCTGGTGCAGTGGTAGCTATTATGAGGCAGAGTGTGAAACTGAAAAGTGAACTAGCTAAGGATGACCTTAAGTAAAGAGAGAGAGCATCTGGGTCTTAGCTGACTCTGAGCTGTCAGTCCAATCTTGAGACAGCCCACTAATAGATTCTTAAGTAAGAGTAAAATAATAGCAATATAATAAGAAATCATAAATATGGCCTGCCTGTTGGTGGTGGGGAGTTACCTATTTTTGCTACTGAAAGCTGTTCCACATTTTTACCTTTGTGAAGAGATAATCTGTGTACTTAAAAAAAAACTCAAAAAACAGAAAAGCAGATGACAATGTTAGATTGTGTTATGAAAATAAAGAGAACAATTAGGGATACCAACTCCTAAGCAAACAGAGGTGGGACCTGAGTAGAGTCAGAATTTTCCTCAGGAAATAATCTCGTGCCAACGGCAGCATGGGAGTCATTGCTTAATTGAATTCTCAATACGTGACTCCTGAAAACTTGGCTAAAGAGGTTTTGATCCCTAAAATTTCAAAACAGGAATAATTAGTCACCCATTAGGGCAATATAAACCCTCAATATATCTATCTTAGATCAATTAATTTGAAAAAAACATGGCTTCTCAGTGAACTGACTGGGGAAATTGTGCTGGAGAATGTATCCCTGGATTATTGAATTAATTCATCTTTAGCTTGAGGTTAGTAAATATAAATAGATTTAATTCTGGCCACTGTTATTAAAGATAATGATTTTGGCTTCCAAAAAGTTAATACCCTTCTAATGTCATACTTTCTCTCTTTCTTGCTTTCTTTTTTAAAGATTTTATTTATTTATTTGACAGAGAGAAACACAGCTAGAGAGGGAACACAAGCAGGGAGAGGGAGAGAAGGAGAAGCAGGCTTCCCGCCGGGCACGGAGGCTGATGCGGGGCTTGATCCTAGAACTCTGGGACCATGACCTGAACACAAGGCAGATGCCCACCGACTGAGCCACCTAGGTGCCTCAAATGTCATTATTTCTGAAAAATAGAAATCAGCGCTGGAATATTTTTAGTTTTATTTTATTTATCTATTTGTTTGTTTATTTATTGATTGATTGATTGATTGGTTGATTTTTTAATTAATTTTTATTTTTTTTCCATAACCCGGACATCCTATCCCTCCTCCCCCACCTCCAGCAACCCTCAGTTTGTTTCCTGAGATTAAGAGTCTCTTATGGGGGCGCCTGGGTGGCTCAGTTGGTTAAGCGACTGCCTTCGGCTCAGGTCATGATCCTGGAGACCCGGGATCGAGCCCCACATCGGGCTCCCTGCTCAGCGGGAAACCTGCTTCTCCCTCTCTCGCTCCCCCTGCTTGTGTTCCCTCTCTCGCTGTGTTTCTCTCTGTCAAATAAATAAATAAATAAAATCTTAAAAAAAAAAAGAGTCTCTTATAGTTTTTCAGGAAATGTGTTTGTCTCATGGATAAGGTGATAATCATGCAGCTCTTTTCAAAGCAGTTTCAGTAAGTAAAAGATAATTGGAAGGAAGGGGAGGACACAGAACATCACAAATCTGTTTAAAACCAGTTAGAATAAATGAATGATAAATAAATAAATAAATAAATAAATAAATAAACGGTTAAAGTTATTCTTCAATGCACTGGTATCCTGTCAGTGTTTTCATGCCAATCTTGATTTTTATGGTGGCTTTGTGTGTGCACTAAGGACTAGAGGTTCATGTTGTTCTTCAGCATCTTGATCAGATGATTGTTGTCATTATTATTTGTAAAAGATTTATTATTTACATTAGAGTGAGCGGGAGCACTTGAGGCGGCGAGGGGCAGACGGAGAGGGAGATAAGCAGACCCCCACTCGGTGGAGATCCTGTCTCAGGGCTTGATCCCATGACCAGAGCTGAAACCAGGGGTCCAATGTTTAACCAACTGAGCCACCAGGTGCCCCACAACTATTATTATTACTGATTGGGGTGTAGATTCTAGCCCTGTTTCCTTCTTTTACATGAACTCGCAGACTATGTTAACTCTTCGATACAATGCTTTGGAATACAAAGAACAGCTAATATATTGGTATGGGCAAGAAATATAATATATTGGTATGGGCAAGTATGGGAATTCTAATGTACTTGGTTCATTTGTTTCAATGACATAATAGTCACTTATAAAAATTGGAATACTTGTGCAATGAGAGAAAAAATATAGTAATATTTCCTATGTACAATTAAGCTCTTAAGATGCTGCTTGAGTAGACAAAGTGCTTTTTCCAAATGTTTCCAATTATAAGAGGAAAATGAAATTGTTTTTACTATTCTTGGGTCTTTTTTGTTTCAAGTACATTGTTTTTTGAAAATGTGGGAGACAGAGATGCAAATAACTGTTTTCTTTACAATCATCTGCTATAAAACTCCAAGTTTCCCTTTTGTTTTTGTTGGGTGTAATTTATCATTTCTAAAGTTATGTCAAAAATCATTTCTGTAGAACACATGGTGGAATGTCTCCTACGGTAAATGAAATAGTAATTCAAGTTGTCATTGTTTGGGTCATAGTGTGTCGTAAGAGACCACTTTTTCTGGATCACCAGCAACATAAACAAAGGGTTTATCACAAAATAAATAAATGTAATCTACAGTTTTCCATTTAACTGTATCAGAAAACATTCGGAGGACATAGCCACATGCTTATTCAATTTAGTTTCAATAACGTTATTGGCATGACAAGGCAAACAAATATTGCCAAAGTCAATACAGTAGGCCAGGATGTGCTGGGCAGGTTTCACAATGGCGCTGAGATCCTATGTCAAGAGTCTTGGTGTTCACCCAGATGTGGTCCTGTCTCTGGGCTCCCAAACAAGAGGTCCCCTGCTTCCAAATTAGATAAGCTTTGAGGATGTTGGAAAGACTGGAAGGTTTGGGGGAGAACGGTTTAAGTCAGTGATACATTGACAATCCATATGTGAATATTTGGGATGAAGAAAGTCAAAGCAACATCAAAGAAACTTAATCCAGATCTAAAGCTCATTAGCACTTTTTTCAGTTACAACATCAATAATTATATTTTTTAAACTTTTTTTTAGACTTGCATTTGGTAGTCCTGGACTAAATCATGCATGATAATGGTACACCACTGAAAGTTAAAAATGTGTCTACAGTGAAACAGAATTCTCCTTCCTACCCTTGCCCTTCAGCCACACATCTTCCCTCCCCAAAACAACTCCTGGGACCAATCTGTTATAGCTACTTGCAGAAACACCCAACACATGCACAAAGGGACACAAACAAAGCAGTTGTCCTTTCACTTAGTGCTATAATAATCTTTGAGATTATCCCATATCAATATGTATAAACCTTCCTCATTCTTTGTAACGGCTGCAAAGTATTCTGTTGCTTGGAGCTTTCATTGCATAATAATATTTAATTATTTATTACACATTTAATTAGTCTCCTATCTTTGGTTATTTAGGATGTTTCCATAGTTTACTATTATATAATACTTATCTAACACCACTGAAAGGTTATTTCATTAAAAAAAGATTATTTCATGAATGTTAAGCATACACAGAAAATGTATTTATTGGGTCAAAAGTTTTGTGAATTTTGTAATCTTTATAGCTGTTGCCAAATTGTCCTCCAAAGAGGTTTAGCAGTTCCCCCTAGAAATGTGGGGAAATGACTCCCCACAACTCACCAACACAGTACGTTGTCAAACTCAGACTAAAATTTGAATGGTCTCTTTTATTCAGACATTACCAGTAAGTCAGAGTCACACTATTTTAACAGCTTCTTTTGCTTTTAGGGACTATAACAGACCAAACAACCATCTATTCATCCGTGTAACAAATAGGCATTGAGCTCTTATTAATTCATTGAAGAACACCTTCTATGTACCAGGCATTCCGCCAGGCCTGGGGATACAGTGGTGATACAATGATCCCGGATTTTATTGACAATGAGGGAGAGAGACAAATAATCACAAACAAGAGCTTGGAGGGAAAGGCACAAAGTCTATGAGAGTGTAAAGCGGGCTGTCTGCTCGGGTCTGGAATGGCTACAAAAGCTTCCTTTAGAAATGCTATCTGAGCTGCAGGATGAGCAGGAGTCGTGGAGTGTGTGTGTGTGTGTGTGTGTGTGTGCGTGCACAAGCGTGCACGTATTCACACAGAAACTTCCAGAGAGGAGAGAGAGAGCACGTGCAAGAAGGGAGGAGCAAAGAATGAAAGAAGGCGAGAACGCTGGGCATTGTGGGACAGACTGCCCAACGTCCAGGGACTTGCTACAAAAAGGATTGGATGACATCCAGTCATAAAGGAGACTAGTAAGGAATTGGTGATACGAACCATTACAGAGGTAAAGACCGAGTACAAGAAGGAGTTAAGTGAATTCCGATGGTTTTAGTTGCCTTGTACGATTTGTATGCTTGATTTGTTTATTTCACTTATTTGTTTTGGTAAAGTAAATACTGTGATACTTCTTAACTCTTGAGTCAACTTTACTAGGTCAATTGTGGTTGCCTGAATCCTTTTCTTACAATTTTATCCTGCAAGAACTAAGAGATTGAGGCCTTTCAAACTCCAGTGGTTTCTATGTCTTCTCTTCAATGTAATGAGAGCTGAGTCAAGATGGATGGCCCCACCTATCTCATGGGGGCCTCTGACCTCTCCAGGTATATGGTATGGTCTATGGAATACTGAGACATACTAGATAGTAAGACAACCGAGTATTATAGAATATATGAGAAGAGAAGTTAAGACCAGGACAGCTGCCCTTTGACATTTTTTTTTCTTCCCATTTCACCACTCCTTCAACACCCTCCCTTCTGGTAACCATCAGGTTTTTTCTTGATATTTAGGAGTCTGTTTTCTGTTTGTTTGTTCATTTGTTTTGTTTTTTAGATTCCACATATAAGTGAAATCATATGGTATTTGTCTTTCTCTGAGTTATTTCACTCAACATAATACCTCTAGGTCCATCCATGTTGTCATAAATGCAAGATTCCATTCTTTCATATGGCTAATATATCATTGTGTGTGTGTCTATATATCTTTATCTATCTATCTATCTATCTATCAAGTCTTTATCCATTCTTCTACTGATGGACACATAAGTTGCTTCCATTCTTGGCTTTTGTAAATAATGCCGCAATATCATAAGGGTACGTATATCTTTGTGAATTAGTGCTTTTGTTTTCTTTGAGTAAATGCCCAGTAGTGGAATTACTGGATTATATGATACTTAAGTTTTTTAGCTTTTCGAGGAAACTTTGTATTGTTGGAATGATTGGAATATTGAGAGCAACTAGACTATAAGACATCCAACTATTTTAGTAGGTATGGGAAGAGACATAAAGACCAGGGAAGATGCTCTTTGAAATTACTTTTAAATGAGTTGGAACATCAAACCTGGTTTATATTAACAAGATATAAATACCACAAAGCAGGTATAAATGAAACATTGACAATCATTTTGGCTATTGATAGAGTGTACTTTTCAAAAGGTTAAAAAAATGACTTATATACAAATATAAATTATATACATGTCAAACTTTTATGTAACTCTTTAATTAGTGAGGGAACCAGTAAAATGTTAAGACGAGTTCAAAGGAGATTTTGAAGGACAGATTTACATAGGCTAAAGAATGCTGAAATAAACTAAATACACTTTGTTCACAGATGCAAAACTGTTTAATATTCTACAGAGTAATAAACTGTAAAGACTGGGGGGTTGTTTGGGCCTATCTTCTCCATCAGATGGAAACCTAAGGCATGTCTCCGGGACACAGTTCATCTGTGTTGTAATGAGCAGGAATCATTTGCATCGCTCTCAAACAAGAATCATTTCTCATTGCTATCAGTGTTCTAGAAGTCAATCTTTGTCCCTACAGAGCTGTAAGATGATCTGGCCAATAGGAAGGTAAAGGGGCATTCCAAGCAGCACCGCTTTGATAAAACAGCCTGTAACCCCTCTGCTTCTTTAAACATTGTATTAAGGGGCATTAATGCTGATGAAGTCAGAGTACTCATTTTACGACCATATGATCCCCTGAGGTCTGATGTTTAAAAACTAGCATCCTGCTGCTGCACCAAGATTGAAGAGGAGTGTTCATATATCACATGAACTCGTGAGATGTTTTAGATGCTAGATATTAGCATCTAAAGCAGTTAAACTAACGTATGATGAATTATTCTCATAGCATCAACTAGAAGGATCACTGCTCTTTGAACCACATTTTATTATCTTTAGTTCTACTAGAAACCCTTGACTTTTAAATTTCCATCATAGAAAGCAAAATCTTTATGTTACCTTTAAATCCTTTGGTAGTGTGAATGTAGTATCAGCTTGCTTGCACTTGCTTTCTTTTTGACTAGAACTTTGTCAGACACTGGCGAGGGGGCGAGAAATAGGGAGAATCCTGGGCTTGTGGCAGGGAGCAGTATCTAAAGACGCTGTTTCCAGGACAGAAGGTTCAAAGCAAAAGTGAAGGCTGGGAAGAAGCTTGACGGTCCATGAGAGAAAAACAGAAGGAAGTGCGGTCGGAACCTAGTATTTGGGCATCCCAACGGGAAGCATCAAAACCTGCGCAGAAGACACAAGAGCCAGTGCTCAGGGTTGTACCAGCCAAGGGCTCAGAGAAGCTGGCCATGATGAATATCGTGGAATGAGGCATTCAGCATAAAGATCTGACCGTATGCAGTTGTGGGCAGAGATGAGAAAGCAAGGATCTGAAAATGGGAGTTGCCGTCTTGGTGAAAAGCCCGAATGCCGGTGAAGGAGCCAGAGTTTGCAGGACATCTTGAAGTGAGGCACACCCAGTTCCTGCATTAGGGGTAAGAGAGGGGCCCCTGGCCCTCCGAGGCTACCAGCAATGTGAGCCCGTGGCCGCGTACCTGGGGGAGGGCCTGGCGATGCTGTCGAACATCAGGGCTGCAGTTGGGAAGGACAGATAAGTATGGACTGGGCAGGGGTGAGGAGGAATTGGAACCCACTGGTACTGCTCACCCCTATTCGGCAATGACCTTCAGGAAATAACAGCACTCTTTCCCTTCTGTCCTCAAGTCTTGTGCAGCGTTGGTTTTGGTCAACTCTAACTTGGAGCTGTAAGAGAAAGGGGATTCAGGGACGTGTAGTTGACAATAAAACAATCCAGAGCACACCAGGCAAATCTGAAATCATCTGGTGGGAATTAAGTCAAACAAAAGACATAAATGCTGGATCATTTCTAAGAATTCTTCTGGAGAGTATATACGGCAGACAGACTTCCTCTGAAGAAGAGAAACCCCACCAATAAAGACATGCCCCCAAGTGTCCCGAGGAGCCCAGCCGTGACACATGTGGCCACAGGTCCACAATGTCCTTGTCAACTGAAGAAATGAGTATCTTGCGTCCATCAAGGTGGGTCAGCCGTGTGGGCTACGGGAAGCACGCGCCAGGGTCTGATGTGACTCACTGTCACCATTCACAGCAGCTCATTGACACCAGAGAAAATCGGTCTCCATTCAGTTGATTTGCTTCCAAGTTCCCTCTTGCAAACTGATGCAAAGTTCCCATTTTCCTTCTCTTTTTCCTGACTTTTTTATTCTTCCTTCTTTTCTTTCCTCCCTGCCATTTTTTTCCCTCCACACATCTGCATTTATCCATAGAACACAAAATGGTAGATGGGTTGATGGATAATTAATAATAATAACTAATAATTCTGATTATTAACAATGGGAAACAATCTTAGGGTGCAGTGTAATGCCCAGAGCGATGGGCAGAGTCAGAAGGGGGGAGCCCCGCTGTGAGCTACTCAACAGCGTTGAGGTCCCAGAGATCACGTTTCTCCAAGAGTAAACAAAACAAAACAAAAACAAGAAAATAACTGTGTGTGTTCTATGAAAGAATTGCTTTGGAGACCTACATGGCATCTTAACTTAATAAAAGCTCTGAGATCTATAGTAAGGAACTCTTTCTGCCTTTGTTCAATTCAGTGTTTCCCAAATTAATTTGATTCTAGAACCCTTTTTTTGTAATGTTAATATTCTGCTGAGGAGACACACTTTGGGAAATGTTCCAGATGACGTCTAGGGCACTTCTTTCACCTCTGCAAGACCTTGAACTTGTCCACTTTTCTCATAAAACTCAAACCACAATATAAATCTCATGGTTAGATGGACATTGATCAGCCTGGAAAGGGACACCACTCCTCCCTCCTTCTTTTTTTTAATAAAGACTTTGCTGAGGGCCAATTGAAGAGGCAATATATAAAATGCACTTGGTAACGTAGAAAATGGATCATCTAGATTCGTCTGCAGTCAAGAGACCCAAAATTGATTATTAGTGTTTTTCAGATACAGGATATAATCTCATTCGGGAATGTTTTTGAAGTCCAAACGCAGCAATATGCAGAAAAATCTACCCTCCCGGCTTTCACCAGTTGACATCAGATCTTCTACTGCGATGGTAGGCTGGGATCCTAATCTTCCAAGCGCTTGAGACCTTGGATAGATCAACTGGAAGAATGTTGGATAATTGGTTTATACTGGGGATCAAAATTCAGCGATCCTGTTATACAGGTCTTTTAGACTGACCACTAGGGGTCACTAAAGAGAGATGGGAGACTCCAATTTTTTCTAAGTGCATTCTCCCAGAGCCATGGGCTTTGGACAACATGCAGACTTGTGCTTCTTCAACTTTAATGTACATTTGAATAACTTGGGGATTTTGTGCAGATTCCGATCCAGTAGTTTTGGGGTGGGGTCTGAGATTCTGCATGTCCATCAAACTCCCAGATGCTGATTCTGTTGGTGCTACAGTACAGCTTGTTCAGGAAGAGCTCAAGGTCTCAAGATGGGACATTGCCTCAATTCAGCTCCCTTGTAGAAGATGGAGGTCACATCTCCTCCCAGCTGGATCCATTGTTCTTCTTATTGTACCTTCCCCTTTCTCCTCTCTTTCCCTCTCCCTCCTTCTCCCCTCTCCTCTCCCCTTTCTACCTCCTACCCTTGCCCCTCCTTCTCCTTCTTCCCTCTTCCTCCTTTTTCTGCCAGCTGTATTTTGAGTTCAATCATCTCAAAGGATACCTTCCCCAACATTTATTATTATAGCTTTTCAGGAGGAATCATGAAATAGCTTGATGGCATTAATATTGATTTATCGAATAAATATTAGAGAACCAGAGGCATTGCAAACAGTTGAACGCATACTTTTTCCTGCAATTTCTTCCCACCCTCCCTCTTTTTTTTGCATCAGCCACATTTTGTGTAATTAGAGGAAGGTAATCTTGAGTAACTGGTTGAGTAACTAACTGAGGCACGCTAGAATGCCTGGGTATATTAGATGTCTTTGGTGTTAGGTTCTATTTGGCGTTATTCCTCAACCCAAGTTATGAAGCTATTTTCACCAATGAGAAATCTATTTTGGTTCTTTTTACAGAGTTGAGATGAAAAACCAGTTGCCTTTGTAGAATCCAGACAGCCTCATTTTCCATACAGTGTAGTGACTTAATGAGACTAACAGAGAGAGAGATAACAAATCCCTTTTGGTTGAGAGATTTGTGAATGGCCCTCTATATAGATTAAGTATAAAGATTTTGTTGTTGGTGGTGACTTTTTTGTATAGAATGTCATTAAAAAAATTAGCACCAAAATGCCACCGTCCAGAGGTAACCACTGTGAGTTTTAGAGATCTCCCAGTCCTTTATTGTCCTGATGTGTTCATTTCTTCAAGATTATGAGGCACTGTTTTATGATCTGATGCCTTCACTTCCCAGTATAGAGTACATGGTATCCCGTTTTCACTCGTATATTTCTACACATTAATTGTTAACGGTTTTGTGATAATCTAGCCTATATTTGCAATTTACATAATTAATGCCCTATTGTTGGGTATTCAGGTCATTCCTCATTTTTTACATGAATGCAAACAATTTTTATGAGCAGTCTTCTATGGACATATCTGTTCACATCTTTGCTTTGGTTTGGAAAAGTTCCAAGATGTAGAACTGCCAGGTTCAAGGCTTTGAAACGTGGACCGACGATTTCCCGGGAAAGCTGCATGACCACGTGCCTGTGTTTGAACCAAGCCTGGAGATTAATCTTTGTAGAACCGGGTGATACTCTTACCTGCCACATGAGGCTGTTTTGCAGAACAAGTGACAGAATATATGTCAGTCCTGAAATGAAAATAATAACAAATGTCAGCTATTATTATTATTGTTATATTTTCCCTTCATGCTCAGCAATAACTCCGGGGTCTTTAAATGCCCAGTGATTCAGAGGCCTGGCGTCTACGTTTCTGCCAGGGCCATCTGTGGAGCTCAGGGAGACTGGCGAGGGCTGGGAAGAGCTGATGCAGACTTCAGGAGAGGGAAGTATGAAAAGGCTCTCCTCCCCTCTCACCTGGGAAGGTTCATTGCAAACCTTCCCTAGGAATAGAGTCTCAAAAACAACTGAACCAAATGGAGGCTTTCGGGGGCCTCCGAGCCAACCTCTTACTTCATGCCAGCAGCCTCAGAGGGTAAAATACAGCAAGGGACAAGGAGGAGTTTCTGTGGGCATCACAAACTCACACTTTCCCGGAAAAGAGGAGGTAGGTCTTTGAGGGCCAGGGAGGGAGGCAGTGAAGGGAAGGTGCCTCTGGTTTTCAGTTCCTGGGGAAGCTTTGAGGTGTTACTCAGGGCAGGAGGAGCGAATATTTCCCAGGATAATAACAAGTTTCTCACTGGTTTGTATGGTGGTGGATGGACACAGTCAGAAGGAAATTAACCTTCCTGGAGACACCGTATGTCTGATTTCAGGAGCTTTAGGAGTGAATGAGTTGCCAGCGAGATTGGAGCTTTTCCCACCGCATGGCCTGCACTCAGGTGGTGGGGCCAGGCATCACCCCTCTCTGAAGAGGGAGGGGGATGGAGGACCCCCGCCAGGGGAGAGCTCAGTGGAAAGGCATGCCGGGACTGAGGAGAAGGGAGACTGTGGACAAGCATAGCTCTTCCACATGAGCCGTCCCCCAGGCCAGAGGCCTGGCACCTGGGGCCTCCTGGGAGAGGAGAGGTGGAGCGCCCTCACCTGCAGGGAAGAAGAGCAACCTAGTCACTGGTGAGCCACACATTCAGCAAAGACTGAGGGAACCTGGGTGGATTTAGTCTAGCGAAGGCATGAGGCCGTTCTTAGGATAGGGGAGAGGTTTCTCCTCCCGGGCATCAGCAGTCCCCAAATGGGGAGGGCATATGGGGAAGACCTAGCCGGGGAAAGACTAGGCCAACCTCCCTCCGTCTTTGCCGAAGGAGCTAGAGGTGTGCGACAGGCTGCAAAAGGGGAGGTGCTCAGAGGGTGGAGTTCAAAAATCCAAAGGGCACACTTGACAAGGGAAACAGCAGGCGTGGGCAGGGTCTCACTTGGGAATGTGACGTGTGCCTCTGGGAGAACATTCTGTTCTCTCATAATCAGAGCAATGAAACAGTACCTGAGAAAAACATGTCCCTATCCCATAAACCGGAGGTCGGCAACACTTCCCTGTAAAGTGCCAGGCAGTAAATATGTTTCGCTTTGTGGGCCATCCAGTCTATGTTTCAGCTACTTCCATTAAAGCCCCAGAGTAGCCACAGATAATACTTAAGCAAGCGGGTGTCGCTGTGTTCCAATAAAACTTTATTTACACATAAAGGGTTGGTTGGATTTGGCCCATGTGCCATAGTTTGCGGAACCCGAAACCCCCAGCACAAGTCCCCTTTTCTCTTAGTGTCAGAAATTAATTCAAGAAGTCCAGGTGACCACTCTATGGGCATTCTGCTGTGTTGACTTGAGATCGACCTTATGCATGTTGTTTTTGAGCCAACATGAGCCTTGCCGTGGACAAAGCCTGTTGCCTCTCTGAATGCCAGCTTCCTCATCAGGGACATCAGGGTCTTACTGAGACATATGATCTGCAGGTGTTCTCTCTGCAAATTCACTGATTCATATAATGAAGCTATATTTGGAATATAATGCTATATAACGTAGACCTGAGAACCTCAACTCACATGCCTTTTGAAAAGCTGGCTCAATACATTTCGTGACCTAATATGCAAGCAGATTATCGTAAGAAACAAAGTGAAAGTTCAGTTTTTCAAAGAGAAAAGAAAACCTTTGCCAAAGGTGTGTGAGACCATAAAAAGATGTTGAGCAGATTCCTAACGCATGGAATACGAAAGACCCCAAGGCTGAGAAGACCTAGGGCTTCGCCTGTGCTTCCCTCCACTTCCCAGAGAAGGTGGGAAAGGGGTCCAGTTATTAGCCTTCCCTTCACTATGCACTGCAGTCACTTTTCTGTAGATATTTCTTCCCTACAGATCAACAACAACAAAAACAGCTTAAACAAGATGGAAGTTTGCCTTGATCCTGAGAAGAGGTACTGAAATCCGACAGCTTGAGGCCCATACGGAAGCTATTTCAGTATCGTCAGGGACCCAGCTCGCTCTTTCCCCGGCAGCACGGGAAGCCTGTGGACATCCCTCTCCAGGTCCACGATGGCCGCCCAAGCCTCCTCAGCCGTCACATCTCGACTCCAGTCACAAAAGAGAAGATGAGAGGGGAAGGAAACTTGTGGCCACCACCAGCCCCGGGGGACACTGGGAAATGTAGACTTTTCAGGTGGGTAGCGGTGCGTCTAGATAAAAGTCAGAGTTCTTTTATTAAAGGATAATAGACACTCGTGGGCCTCTGGCCTTCCACAGAGACTGCTGTGAATCTAACAGTGACGCAGAAGAAGTTCCTGAGAAGCCGGGGGAAGCGCGAACTATCGGAGTGGGTCGGAGTCTGCGTGAGGAGAGAGGGAGTGTGGAAGAAATGCTGCTTTCACACCGCGGCTCTGGGCTGGGGTTTGCGTGGCATCTTCCGGGCCTGGGGGCTGCAGGAAGAGCACTCCCCGGCAGAGAGCGTGGCCCGCTGAGGCCCGGAAGGCCGCAGGGTTTGGTTGGACCTCGGTCTACAGTGGAGCACAGGCCCGCTGCTGGCTTGGAGTGGGGCTGGGGAGAGGGGCCCACAGGGGGGCTGGGAAGGCAGGAAGGAACCAGATCGCCGGAAGCTTTCGGAGTCGTGTTGAAAATTGTGCTTTATTTCTGGAGCCACAGAAAGCCATTAAATGATTCTAAGTGTGGTGGTCATGGGGGGGGCTCCATCTGATCCATGTTTCAGTCAGATCATCCTGCCTGCCTGCTGCGCAAGGAGGGCTGCTGCGGGGACCCAGGGGGTGCGGCGAGAGGCACTTGCCAGCACAGGGGACAGAGGGACAGATGGACGAGGACTGACGGGGGGATAGAACTGAGGTGTCTTGGTAAAGGGCTCGATGTCGGGGATCAGGCAGAGGGGAGACTTCTGGGCAGGATGGTTGACGCGGAGCACACTGGCCAGGAAACCTGTTCCTGGGGATGGCACTAGCTATGGGAGCCTCAACCCTGAAGCTAACGAGGCTTCATCTTCCTGGGGATCAAAGCAAAAAGTCACAGAACAGTAAGATGGGTTTCTCCCACCAGCTTCTAGCACTTGCCCCTTTATCGAGTGAGAAAGGGGATAGGGCAGATTATCAGCTGTCCTGCCCCCAGGGGAGGCATGATGGCGTGAAAGGCCTGGTTTGTGAGAGTGAGGGCGCTGACTCCCTCTCTCAATCCATTCCTGCCTGAGGTGGGGTGCGGTCTTGGGGCTCAGGAGACTGACCTACTTATTCCAATGTAATGAACCACCTCCCCTTTGAACCTCCAACCTAGGACTTCGGGAAGTCTAGGCTCCCTGAAACTTCCTGCGTTACGACTTGGAAACGAAGCCTGTTTCTCTGAGTCACTGACCCACCCCTGATCGCAGTCGGCCTGTGCCCTGAGGTCACTGCTGGACCCCAGTGAAAATTATAAGCTCAAGACAGAAACAAACTGTCACTTCCTTGTAAATCAAACAACACTGATGGAGCAAAGCAGAAGTTCAAAGGTCAACACGGACATTACCAAAATGTTTTCTTTGCTCTATATTTTAAATATGCAAGCATAGCCGGAGATGAATCATAAGCACGCTGTGGTGAAGGGTTTTGCTTTTAGGGAGCTCTGGACGATGACATGAGTGACCCCATCCTGTTCCTTCAGCGCTGAAGAACTGTACGGGAGCAAGCGGTGCAGACGGGCACGTGAGGGGTCCAGATCCCTGGCTGACATCCCCCGGTCACCTCCCCGCCCCGTGCCACCGACTTATCTTCTTGCACAGACAGACACAAATACCGCATTCCTTTACCATTGAGATGTTAACAACAGTAATCAGTGAACTCCTCTGGGCCGGTTATCTTGGCTGAGGAATTGCTGACCACCAGCTCCGAGCTACAGGGCTGCAAGGATGTCCTTTTCCCGCGATAACCCAGACGACTTTATTCCCAGGCTGGCTCTCATCTCTGTCCTTTTCCATGATAGCGCTGATGTCGGTAGAGGTGCTTTCCAAAGTCACCAGGGCTCTAAAAATTAAAGGGAATGAATGTGAAACCACAGCAATTTTACCTACTTCTGGAAAACAAAAAATAAAAGCTGACATCTGGTAAGTAAGAAACTTCCCCCGGATCCCAAGTAACTAACTTTTATTTCCTCATCATGAAAGGGACGGATCTCCATCGGTGGCCTCTCTTATTTACACCACACACATGGCGATGGCTCTGACATCCAGTCCCTTTAGTATAAACAGAAAGGGTGGCCTTTTTCTGTGGAAGTGAATGAATTGAAAAACAAAGCTGTTCTGTATACCCACTCCTTCCAAATGAATAAAAGAACTACAGTGCTCTGAGGCTTGTGCAAAATAGTTGCATTCAAATTAATTTTGCCCCCTTCTTCTTCCACCTCCCCACCGCCCACCACTCCCCCCCTTTTAAGGAGAAAAAGGACCATTTAATCACCTTATAAGGGCAGAAAGCATTAAGGGAATAGAGCAAGAGTCAGGAGGCCCGATCTTATTCTTGGCCCCGACAGGGGCTCTCTGGGCGTCCCGGGGCTGTCCGGGGACCACGTGCCTCTGTTGACCCAGCTGTAATATGGGGACACAGATGTGGGTGTGGGGGGGCCCACGTGGGGCCCTTGGTGAGAGGTCTAAAGCAAAATGTGGGGTCCATTTTGCAGGTTGTGAGCTGTTTCCAATTTGAAATGGCTGCTTGCCGTTCAGGAATAGCAAAGTGACCTGGTAGGCCCTGGATCGGATAAGAGGTATTAGGGATGCACTAAAAACACAAACACCCAAGTAAGCCCTTGGGTTAGATTGCCATGGCAACAGCTGCCAGGAGAATCTGACTTTATAATGAGCTTATCACGATGTTGGGCAGGTTTTACCAGTAAACTGTGGTGCCATTTTCCTCTGAAGAATTAGCGTGCTGTTCCCTGTGGTGTATTCCAAGAACGAAGAACGAAGAGGGAGAAGGCATGTTCCAGTTCCTCTGGGCCGCATCCGGGGACCCCCCTCTGCACCGCGGCCGGGGCCGCTGGGGTCTCGCCTTCTGCTCTGGGATCTGACTGTGCTCACCCGCCAAATGCCCTCAAAGCCGCCGGGAGCTCCTATTGGCTGATGATCACCAGATGACCCAGGCCTCTTCTAAGAACAGACGTGCTGCTCCTTGCTTCTTCCGACTTCGGCGACTCCTAGGAGAGCCGCCTTCTCCTGCTTTCCCCGTGGCCCCGACATTTCCCCCTCTTCTTTATGGCTGCCCAGACCTTGACTCATCTGGAAACTCAAAAATGCCCGTAGGGAAGAGCAGAGAGGATTTGCAGTCAGTAACCCAGAGCATACACCTGAGAAAGGAGGCCCGAGAGTTTGCCTTATTTACTGCGACGGCGGTGGCTGTCTCGGAACTCGGCTTGAGTTCATCGCCCTGACGGCAGGGTGCTGGAAAGTCAAGCGTGCTGACAGAGCTTCTGCCCAAAAGAAGGAACGGAGAACTTGCCCATCCTTCTCTCTCCTCCCCCTTCAGACATATAACTCCATCCGTGCAGAATGGACTCTCACTCCTGAGACACAGTGAGAGATTTCATCCCGGCTGGCTCCCAGTCACCTTCTGGGAGAGTCCTGTGCTTTCCAGCTTTCCACATGTGCATTTCAAGTGTGTGGGGTTGGGTCATTTTTGCACCCAGTCCCTTGTCCACCATACTCATGGCCAGAGTGAGACGAGGAAGCGGTCACATTGTCTTTATAAACATCTGACCTCCTCTCCGCTGCCTGCAGGCGGGCTCCAAACTCCTGAACGCTCCTAGGAGGCCTTTCTTGATGTGGCTCTGACACAATGCCATCTCCTCCTTCCCTCCCCACCTCTCCCTCTCTGCCTTCCCAGACAGCTTCAGGTCTGTGGACACGTTGTTCCTTCTCCTGCAATGCATTTCCTTCACTTTCATGCATTCTTTTTCTTTCTGGTGAACTCCTATGCATCCTTCATGACCCAACTCAAAGGTGATATGTTAAGGCTTCCTTGAGGCTGTTCCCATCTCTGCCTGCAGGTAGAGTTAAGTACCCTTTCCCCGGAGCTGTCATTGCCCCTTGGTGTGTGCCCCCTTCAGAGGAAGTATCATACTGCCTGGGAACTACACGCTCGCACACCTCCCTCCCGGAACTGTCAGTGGTCAGAGCTTACCCATCTTTATGATACCAGTTCTGCCGTCAAGGCCAAGAGATGCTCAGTACACAGGACAGGAATGAATGCATTCAGCTCTGATAAGTACATTTAATTATTTTAGATATTGAAGACATCTAGAAACTGATGTCGACAATAACTTGCATTTTTCCTTATTTTGGAGGATCAGCATTCCTGTAAGCTCACTTTTAGAACTAAGCGAAGACACGCCTTCGGCTAAAGACCTCCGCGTGAATGATTGCTTTAATGGAGCAGGGCTCGCACCCTCCAGCTTTCCTCAGCGTTTCCTGGGCACCAAGCCCTGTTAAATCCTCCCTGTGCATTGTCCGTTGGACCCCTCCCACAACCTCTCAAGGCGGGTGTTATCATGATTCCGATTTTGCAGGTGGGGAAATGAAAAATGAGGTAAGTAGCAGGTAACAGAGATGGTGAACCGGCCAGCAGATGCTGAAGCGTCCACATCCCAGCCCTGCTAAGGGCCCCCACTGTCCCC
>PITA01028778.1:5609-18943 GCA_004023965.1 Spilogale gracilis | reverse complement strand
CATCTTATTTTTCTTGGTAAATCTTCCCTCATACTGTGGGTCTCATCAAATCATCCTCAACTAGAAAATCCTTTGTGACAACCTCAAGTAAATTCTTACATTCTCAGGCATTCACACATACCTTCTTCCTTTCTGATACTTGAAAAGGTTAATTTTCACAAGTGCTAGTTAAATATAAATTCAAAACAGGAAAAGCCGTCCCATCTTCCCAAAACTACACTTGGCTGATACAATAATCTCAAGGAAGATTTAGACAACAGCGCAAGGGAGAATGATAAATTAGGGTATCTGGGGAGTGGAAAGAAAGATAAACCCAAGCAATTTCTTAGAGCCACTTCACTCAAGGAGGCTTGCTAGAATATAGAACTGACAGCTGATGTATGGTTGACCCCCGTGGGCAGCTCTTCAGAGCACATTCCACACCCAAACAGTAAACCAGAGTTGATTTAACATTGCATCAGATTATCATGTTCCTCATAAAACATTGAGAAGAAATAATAAATAAAATGTGATTTCTGTAATCATAATCATTATATAAATGCCTATATTTTTCTTTTTTTAAATTTTTTATTTTTTCCATAACTCAGCCACCCTAACCCCCCCCCCTTCTCTTTCTCTCTGGCCACTATTATTGATTCACACATACACAAGTCCTGTGGTTATTTCTCCAGTCCATATTTAACTGTATTTTTTTTCTATATTTTACACTGCTGGCCACTCCATTGTTCTAGTAAACCTACTTCCCTAGCATGCACCTTACCCTCATTGTTCTCCCTTTATATCTCACTAATGGGTTCTTCTTACTATAAACTCTTCAAACAGTGGTGCTTCCCATAGTTTAGTCCTGGGCCTAATGTTCTTTTCATATCATATGCTTTTCCTAAGTGAAATTCTCTACTCTCAAGACGTGAAGGAAGCCCAACGCCGTCCAAACCTGGCTATCTGCATATTGACACAACTATCTGTATATTCTGATGATACTTGGGTTGGACACTTAGGCTCCCAGAATACCCTCCAATCTCCCAGAGAATTTAAGATAGAATACTGAAATTATCTGTTAGCATCTCTCTTGACTTCATTAAACCTAAAGTGCTCTAAGGCAGGTCTTCTCAAAACTGCAGAGCACGGTTTCTTGAATCGAAGCAAATATTTAATAGCAATTTTTGTAAATTAAAAGTAATTACTAATAATAACAAGCCTCGGGGCACCTGGGTGGCTCAGTCGTTAAGCACCTGCCTTCGACTCAGGTCATGATCCCAGAGTCCAGAAATTGAGCCCTTGCATCCGGTTCCCTGCTCAGCGGGAAGCCTGCTTCTCCCTCTCCCCCTCCCCCTGCTTGTGTTCCTTTCTCGCTGTGTCTCTCTCTAATAAATAAAGTCTTTTAAAAAAAAATAATAACAAGCCTCTTGGTACACCTTAACCTCAGTGTCATTACTGAGAAAATAAGCAATGAAGTGTTTTGAATATCCACAAAAAAATTAGTGTTCTGACATCCTGCAGGCTTGTTTTCTAAGCCATAAACTGGTAGATTGTATGCTGCAGCCAGGTTCCAGTGTACACCATGTGTTCGCTTGAAATCAAGCCAAGTGCCAAACTGTGGAAAGAGCCTAGATGTCCATCGACAGAGGAATGGATAAAGAAAATGTGATGTATGTATACAATGAATACTATGCAGCCATCAGAAAGTGGAATCTTGCCATTTGCAACAACGTGGATGAAACTAGAGGGCATTAAGCGAAGCAAAAAAAGTCAATCAGAGAAAGACAATTCTCATATGATCTCACTGATATGTGGAAGCTGAGAAACAAGACAGAGGATCATACTGGATGAGAGGAAAAAGATGAAACAAAACAAAACAAAACCAGAGATGGAGACAAACCATAAGACTCTTAATCTCTGGAAACAGACTGAAGGTTGCTGGAGTGGACGGGGGTGGGAGGGATGGGGTGGCTGGGTGATGGACACTGGGGAGGGTATGTGCTATGGTGAGTGTTGTGAATTGTGTAAGCCTGATGAATCACAGACCTGTATCCCTGAAACAAATAACACATTACAGGTTCATTTACAAAAAAAAGAATTATAATATCTACACTGGTTGCAAGCAAATGCAAACTTGCTACAGTGCTGGGAAATAGAATAAAATAATTGAACTTTAAAAAAAGAAAGAAAGAGAGAAATCAAGGCAAGTGCATCTAAATCCTTGAAGCAGGCCAGGCTGGATTTATATCCCTCAAGCCTGGGGAAGATATCTTGGCAACATGTGTTAGGGCTGATAGCCAATCCCTATACTTCAGACCCTGTTAGAGGTCTTGCAGAAAACAAAGATTAATGGTGTTCAGTTCTGAACATGGGAGAAGGATTTTGTAGTACAAGGACTGTGGGATCAAAAAGAAGAGTCGAGATTTTGATTTTTGCAAATGACATTACAGATAAAGGGCTGATATCAAAGACTATAAAAAACTTATCAAACTCAACACCCAAAAGACAAATAATTCAGGCAATAAAAAGGCAGAAGACATAAACAGACACTTCTCCAAAGAAGACATACAAATGGCCATCAGACACATGAAAAGATATTCAACATCACTAGCCATCAGGGAAATACAAATCAAAACCACAATGAGATACCATCTTACACCAGTTAGAATGACAAAATTAACAAGACAGGAACCAAGTGTTGGCGAAGACATGGAGAAAATGGAAACCTCTTACACTGTTGGTAGGAACGCAAGCTGGTGCAGCCACTCTGGAAAACAGTATGGAGGTTGCTCAAGACATTAAAAATAGAGCTACCTTACAACCCAGCAACTGCATTACTAGGTATTTACCCCAAAGACACAGATGTAGTGAAAAGAAGGGGCACATGCACCCCAGTGTTCATAGCAGTCCACAATAGCCAAACTGTGGAAAGAGCCGAGAAGCCCTTGAACAGATGAATGGATAAAGAAGACAGGATAAATACACACACACACACACACACACACACACACACACACACACACACACACATAATGGAATATTACTAAGCCATCAGAGAGGATGAATAGCCACCATTTGCACCAACATGGATGGAACTGGAGGAGGTTATGCTAAGTGAAATAAGTCAAGCAGAGAAAGACAATTCTATGGTTTCACCCATATGTGGAACATAAGGATAGCATGGAGCACCACAGGGGAAGGGAGGGAAAATTGAATGGGAAGAAATCAGAGAGAGAGACAAACAATAAGAGATTCTGGACTCTGGGACCCAAACTGAGGGTTACAGAAGGAAAGGGGTGGGAGGATGGAGTAACCAGGTGGTGGGCATTAAGGAGGGCAAGTGTGGTGAGGAGCAGAGGGTATTATATGCAACTAATGAGTCACTGAACACTACGTCAAAAGCTAATGAAAAACTATATGCTGGCTAATTGAACATAGTAATAAAAAAAGGAAAGAGAAATTTAAAATTAAAAATAAAAAAGAGTTGGGATAATCAAATCAATGTTGGTGACAAAGAGGTAACAGGACTGATGGAGCTGCAGCTGTAATCAGGAAGTGATCTGGGTGGGGAGAGCCATGATAGTGACCCTAGTTATAGGCAGAGCACGAAGTAAAGAACAAATGAGGCAGGACTACTCAGGACCCTAGATGTTACCCTAGAGACCCTTGAACCGAGGAGAGGGATTAGATGCCTGGGTTTTTTTTAATTTCACTGATACCACTTTCTTCATGCATTACTTAAGGAAACATGGGCTTATCATGGGCAAGTATTGTTGGCACTGTGATCATCTGGCCATGTTAATAATTTAATAACAAAATAATCATAGCTATTAATAAGCACTTGTAATAGCCACTGTGCTACACTATAATTAATACACACACACACACACACAGAGTCAGTAAATACTACTGGTATGGTATACATCACAAGGATTAAAACTCATACCACTCTAGTCTAAGCCACTGTTACAAACTGACTGTCTATGAAAAAGATACACTGAAATACTAAAGCCCCAGCACCTCAGAACGTGACTTCACTTGTAAACAGTCTTTAGATATGTAATAAAGTTAAAATGAGGTGTTTAGGATGGACCAGAATCCTGGATGACTGGTGTCCTCATACATGAGGGAGATTTAGACAGAGACAGACATGCCCACGTGACTGGAGTGTTGCGTCTGCAAGCCAAGGGACAGCAGGGAGATCTGGCCAGCCCTAGAAGCTACAAGAAGTAAGGCAGGATCCCCATTGGAGCCATCAGACACAGGACGGCCCTACTGACATCTTGACTTCAGACTCTGGGCCTCCAGGACTGTGCCCCAACAAAGGAGGGCAGCCATCAGTGCTCGGGTTACTGCAGTGGCCTCCTCACTGGTCTCTTCTTTGCATTTCTCCCTCTCCACCCTGCCCCAACCCCAGGAATCTATTCTCAATATAGAAGATGGAAGCAAGAGTGAAGCTTTTAAAATGCAGGTCATATTCCTCTCCTAGTCAAAATCCTTTAATATCTTCCCATCTTATTCAAAATAGAACCAAAGTCCTTGCAGCAGACTCTAAGACTCTTCACCATTTGACCTTATGCCCCACTGTTCTCTCCTTTGTGTACCACAGTCCAGCCCCACTGGCTGCCTCTCTTCCCTCAAACACGTTAAGAAAACTTTTATTTCGGGGCCTTTGCACTCGCTGTCGCCTCTGCATGTATCTATCTGCTAGATATCCATAGCCTGGCTCCTTCATCTCTTTCAGGTCTGTGGTCAAGCATCCCATTCTGGGGGAGCCTGGACTCTCTTCTAGACCACTGCATGGCAGCTCCCTGAAAATACTCCACTCCCTTCCTCTGCTTGATTTTCCCCCACAATAATCATCACCATCTAATTGTATACTGCAGATAGTATTTATTTTTGTTGTCATTTTCCCAACATGAACTTAATCTTAGCAGAGACTTGATATCTGTTTATTCACTGAGGTATGCTGAGTGCCCAGAACATACAGAATCTGGCACATAAAAAATGCATAAGGTATGTATCTGTTGAGTGAATAAATAAGTAATTTTGTGTACCTTAGAGATAACACAAAGTGGTAGAATGAACACCAACTGCCCCTGAAGAAAGAATCCTGGGTCCTCTACCCCCACTGAATCACTTGACGGGTGAATGGCCTGGAGCAAATGGCCTGGGGTAAGGAGCTTCAGAGTCTATTTATTCATCTGTGAAAATGAGGGGGAAAAAAATCTCACTTATCTCACACTATTGTTCTGCGGGTCAACTTGGTTGATGTATATAAAATTATATCTGTAATCTTTACAGTGTTATATAAATATTAGCTATTTTTAAATCTATTCAGGGTTTTTAAGAATGGAAGTGATTCTGTGTGTTAAGAGGTAATTAATAAAAGATGACGTTCTTAATTGTTGAGAAGTCAGACATACTGAAAATAGGTTCTAAAAAAGAAAAAGTAGGAGTCCCTGTCAAGCACTGCTTGGAGATTTTTTAAAAGTGGGATCTTCAAAGTGTAATATTCTTTACTAATGGCTATTACTTGCTAAGAGTTACTGAACATACCTGAGTATAAAGCAAAATACTCAGGACATTAACACTTTCTTGGTGCCACAGAGAGCTCGTTACAAGGGACTGAGACTCAGTCAGCATTACTGACTGAGAGGGTGTATCACTTCATTTAAAAAGGGAAGAGAAAATATTTTTTTAAATATCATACTGCGGTTTCTTTAATTTATCTTGCCCACAATGATTTACACACACTAATAATGTTCCTGCCAAGTAAGTATTCCATGAATAATGCAAAGTTTGTGTCCACTTTCCTATCAGATGCTCCAATCATATTTAGGACATCTGGTATCAACTTAGCATTCATCCAACAGTTAAGCAGGAAGCATTTCTTAAGTATTTGTCGAGGGCCAAGCATGGTGCCTGCCTGATGGAATGAGCAATGATAAAGAAAACCTTGTCTCTCTCTTTTACAGGAATTTGCAACCTAGTTAGGAACCTACAGAGAACCTCATTACAAATCAAACTCTCAGGGGCGTCTGGTTGGCTCAGAGGGTTAATTAAGCCTCTGCCTTCTGCTCAGGTCATGATCTCAGGGTCCTGGGATCCAGGCCCCATGGCTCTCTGCTCAGCAGGGAGTCCGCTTTCCCCCTCTTTCTCTGCCTGCCTCTCTGCCTGCCTGTGATCTCTCTCTCTCTCTCTCTGTCAAATGAATAAATAAAATCTTTAAAAATAAAAGAAGATCTTTGTTCTGTTTTTAAAAAAATCAAACTCTAAGAGGCTCTTTGATAAAAGGAATGCAAAACCAAATGCACATCTGACTGAGGGCCTCTGAAAAAGTTTTAGAAATGGTGCTATTTTAATTAGGTCACAAAAGACTGCACCAGGAAGAGAAGTCTGAAGAGGATGATGAGGCATGCAAGGAAAGGGGAAAAACTTGAGAAGCAGAAGTTTCAGAAAGAATTTAGATAGATTAAAAAAGAAGAAGAAGAATTTAGACAGATTTGTGGTGACTTAATCTGTAAGTAGGTTTCAAGGACAATGTGATTATTCAGGAGTCATCTTTAATCAGTGGAAATTAATAATGTCTCTGGTCAGCATTCCCTCTGATAGAAATTATACTCTGGTACATAGACAAAGATAGTGTGGTGCATGGCATTTCTTATTAACTAGATCTGAAGAAGTACTCAGTCTTTTGAGGGTTATAGATTTTGAGGGAAATCTAATAAAATTTTAAAAACTTCCCTCAATAGGACACATCATCTAAGGGAAGATTTTAAATCTTGTTTGAAAAGTTTAACACAATTCTTTGAAGCCTGCATTTGGACCTCAGACTCAGAATCTCTAGTCAAAATGATGAAGACAATTTGTATGGGGAATTTTTTTCTCTTTTCATGCCAAGGCATTTAGGAATCCTTAGAGGAAGTTTTGAAGGCAGTGTTAAGATAACACAGCACTTGAAAAACAAGAAATTATACATCGGTGTGTTGGAGAATGTAAGATACTGTCTACTGAACAACAACATTTGCCAACTTAACAGAGAAAACTTTTGATAGGAAGTTCTGTGACCCAATGAAACTATAAATCCCAAAGTCTTGCCAGCAGCAATCACAGCACTGTTGTGCTAACTGAAATGCTTCTTTGAGAAAGTTCTGCACAAACATTACTATCAAAGATTTATGTCCCTATGGCCCAGAGCATGGGATTTGAGCACTACTGGTTGCCAATACAAACCCGCAGGGAGCAGGAAGAATTGAAGGAAAGGTTTGCTGCAGACCTCAAGGATTGCCAACAGAATATTATCTCTGATTTACAACAACAGTTTAAGGGTATTTTATAATAGCTTCTAAATATAAAACATAATTAAATGCAAACCTTTTAGTGAAGTAAGATGGTGTTTTTGGAGGAGTGGAATGAGGCTGTTTTAACATCTGATTCAGCAGCATCAAGAAACCCTTCTCTTGACAGATGAACAGACTATAACAATAGTTAAATGCTTTCCATTCCTCGACATCACACATTTAAACAAGTCAGATCTTGTTAAACCAAGAGGAGAATACAGACAGAAGGGACGAAGATACCAACATAGGTTTGCTGAACAACCATACGCCCACAGTATACAAAAGGCGTGCATATGGACCATGAGAGAATATTTGACTAGAGAAACCTACAGTTCTTACCATTATCTTCCATCTGTCCATTGCCCATCCTTGCGTCTGGGTGTGTTAATATGTCTTACCTAATCTCAGCAACTCAATATTAATGATGCAATTGTACCTCTTGCCTCACTGGTCAGATAGAGGGAGCCTGGCTACTGTTTCTTCTGCTGAGCTTTCTTACCCACCAGGTCCCATCCTATTTTGCTCCCCTACTGGTTTCCAGCAGGACACCCAGGCATGCCCCTTGCTTTCACCCCCCTCTGATGAAGACCTCCTGTTCTGTGAAGCTAGTTCAGAGAAGAACATGACAGGTAAGAGCTGTAATCCTAAAAGGATAACATCCCTCTGTTTACACTTCATTCGTCCATCCTGATTTTCCTCCTTTGTTTATTTTTATTAAGCTTATCTTATTATTCATCTGTTTTGGCAGGCTGTGCATAAAATAAGGAATATTTAATATGGAGGTGGAAATGAAGTTGAGTCAACTCTTCATTATGCAGCTGATTGTTTACTGTCAAGGAATCACTTTTGGATAATACTTGCTAAGAATGTAATTAATACCCACTAACATGTGAAGCCTTCCCCTTGTTTTTTTTGTTTTGTTTTGTTTTGTTTTAAAGATTTTGTTTCTTAGAGAGAGAGAGAAAGAGAGAGAGAGCATGAGAGGGGAAGCAGACTCCCTGTGGAACTGGGAGTCCGACGTGGGACTCGATCCCAGAACTCCAGGATTATGACCTGAGCTGAAGTCTGTCGCTCAACCAACTGAGCCACCCAGGTGCCCTCCCCCTTGTCTCTTTACAGCAATATAGACCGATAAGCCCTCCGTGCTGTAGTTCAAAACAGAGAACTCATGGAAAGCTGTTAACAGTCTCATTTCTGGCTTCCATTACTTAACTATACTTAATCTGCTAATTTCCAGATACAGCTTATTTTTAAGTAGAAGTCACTTAAAATGAGCAAAAAAAAAAGGGGGGGGGACATACTTAAACTGTAAAGGACATCTCTGTCACATTTTTAAGGGCATTATAATCTTACGCTACTATATCGACTATTAGGTAAATAAGACTCATGATAGAGCTTCCCCCGCAAAACAAATGCCCTGCTAGATGAAAAGGTTTGCATCTATTCCTTAAGAACTTTGCTAGAGTACTTACTGCTTCAGAGGTGGGGGGGAGACTATTATATTTTCAGATGAGAGAATGATTGACAATACAAGGACCTGCTCTACTAATAGGCTAGATTGGGACGGGAGAAAAGCTTTCAGGGAAAGCTTGTGAGAGTGCAGATGGAGTGCCCTAATGTAATGTAATGCAGGGTCTGTAGACAGTGTGGGGGGAGAGACGGCCGGGGGGCAGGTTATGGGGAGACAGTGAATGGCTGGCTAGCACACCATGATTCAATTCTTTTAACGAACTGAACATACCAAGCCAACTTTCAGTTAAAATGAAGATTGAGTTATCCAGATTTCAGATTGTAAAAGCTCTGGCATCTCTTCTGGTCTCTTGTAAGACCTGAGGTTTTGTCCCTTCCCCTCGCCCAGTGGTAATGGAAGGCCCAGAGAGGATGCACCCCATGAGAGGCATTCGCAGCTTTCTTAAATTATGATTTGTTCTTTAACTGTATTGTCAGACAGACAGAAGGAGAAAGTGAGAAAGACACTTTGGACTCAAAATTTTAGGCTGTAAGACAGTTTGGGTTTTGGCTTTTATTTTACAACACTCTCTACAATTGTGTTTTAATGAATATCTCTGCAAAGACAGAATAGCTTTAGTGATTTAAATGAAAAGCACTGTAAGTTGCTAATTTTCTGCAAAAATTTTCTGTAGCTGAAGACAGTTTAGTGTAAGAAAAAACCACCGGTGTCAAAGTGAGACCCTGGGGTATAAATTCCATTTCTCCTGCTTCTCAGAGTTACAGCCTTGGGGATCATCTTAATGTGAGCCTCTATGGACCTCCGTTTTCTGGATTCTAAAATGGGATAGTAACATCGTCCTCAAAGGTCTGGTAGGATTAAATAAAATAACATCTTGAAACTGGTGGATGAGGAGTGTCCAACAGATTTTAGAAGCTTTAGAGTAGCTAAGGTTATAGCAGCAGACGAGGACCGGGTACCTTATAGTATGTGATTCAGCTGATTTGAGATTTATGAAAGATCCTCATTTCTTTTAGGTATTATTGTCAGGCTTTAATAGAAATAAATCACCATAAAATGAATTAAGCAAAAATCCTAAAGTGAAGAAAAATAATTCAATTAAATTTTTACGAAAACTGAAAGTAGAAACTCTTAAAGATTTCACAGACTGAGTGTTATGTTGAAAAGGTGAGAAGCTCTTGCACAACAAATATCTAATTTTATAGATGAGGGAGAAGGGCAAGACATTTTTTTTTAAAGATTTTATTTATTTATTTGACACAGAGAGAGAGATCAGAAATAGGCAGAGAGGCAGGCAGAGAAAGAGGGGGAAGCAGGTTCCCTGCTGAGCAGAGAGCCTGATGTGGGACTCGATCCCAGGACCCTGAGATCATGACCTGAGCCAAAGGCAGAGGCTTAACCCTCTGAGGCACCCAGGCGCCCCAGGGAAAGACATTTTTTAAAAATAAGAAGGAATAAATCGCTATATTGTTTCCTGTAGCTATCTGAGAAGGATGAGTTTAGGTACTCTTTTTTAGTGAACTGAAATCTCTAGTCTGGTTCCCTTAATACAGCGGATAAGATTACAAATACTTAAAGCTCACAAAGGGTGTTTCTCAAGGCGTTTTCCAAGAAGAATCCAAATTATAATCATTTAGGGTAGATTCCAGGGTCCCACTTCAGACCAACCAAACCAGAATGTTTGAAGGCCAATTCCAGGAATCTAAATTTTAACCAATCCCCCCCCCTCCACCCCTTGCCACCCTGGAGGATTCTCCCACACAGTTTTAGAATCACAAATCTAGTACAATAGTTTTCAACCTTGGCCGAGCATTAAAATCACCGAGAGAACATAGAAAGAAAGAAAGAGAGAGAGACAGAGAGAGAGAGAGAGAGAGAGAGAGAAAGAAAGAAAGAAAGAAAGAAAGAAAGAAAGAAAGAAAGAAGAAAAGATACTATGCCTTATCCCAAGCCAATTTAAATTAGAATCTCTAGGGTGAGGCTCAGCATCAGACTTTTTTTTTTTTTTTTCAAAGCTCCAGAGTAATTGTAACAGGCAGCCTGGGTGGAAAACCACTGCAGAGTCCCTGTTTCATCTGTCAAGGTGGAAGTTAGAAATCAGTCTCAAAACACAAACTCGCCTTCACCTGCATGTGTCCAGCTGGCGGCTGGGAAGGCCCCTGACCCCTGTATTTGCTAGGTCGCCTGTATCCACAGAAGGTCAGATTCTCTGCATGTGTTCCACCCTGTATCTTGGCAGTTTAATTCCCAGAATGAAACTGATGCTAAAAGGAGAGTTTTCACTTAATTATTCTTATTCCATCGCCACTCTCTGTCACACGGTAGTCACTCAACATATACTTGTTGGTTGCAAGTGGCTCTCTTAGTCTTTTTGAACTGTTACAACAGACATACCATAAACTGAGTGGTTTATCAATAGCAGAAATTCATTTCTGCCCATCCTGGGGCCGAAAAGACCAAGAGCACATGCGGCAGATTTCGCATCTGGTGAAGGACTCTTTTCTGGCTCACGGACGGCGCCTTCTCTCCGTGCCATCACGGAGCACAAGGGCACAGGGATCTTTCCCAGGCCTCTTTTATAAAGGCGCTAATCCTAGTCATTAGGGCTCTGCTATTATGACCTAATCACCTCCCAAAAGCCTTGTCTCCCTTCACCTTAGGGTTGGGATTTCAACATATGAACTGGGGGGGAGTGGGGGGTCAGGAGACACATTCAATCTACAGTGGTCCCTTTGTCGTTAGAAAGCTCCGTAGCCCATGGTGAAGCCGTGCCAGCAGCTGAGACAGCACACCACCCAAGCTGAGCTTAGAACTTACATCTTCCAAACCTGCTGTTTCATGTTTCCAAATTTATATAAATCTCAAATTATGTTTCAATCTACCACCACATCATGCAAAAAGACTAATTTCCACCAGAGTTGGGGGGTATAGTTCATGTACATGTGATAGACATGAAATCCACATGTTGGGGAGCATGATGAGGAGCTAAGCAACCATCCTCCACAGTAGATATGAGGCAGTAAAAAGCCTCAGCGTTTGCCACTCAGGAAGAATAGGAATAGGATATATATACTGGGACACTGCAGAGAAAATCTAGTGCTTCAAATATGGGGCCATCATCAAATAATCACAAGGACAGAGCTGTGAATGGCAGGGCTCAATCTGCAAAGAAACTGTTTCCTCACACGGACAATTTGTGGTGGCTTCCTGGTGAGCAATGACAGGTACTTGTTTAAGTACCGGAGCACAGCTGTGGAAGCCACTGGAAACCTGCTGGATGGTGCAGGCTTTGAGGGAAAGCTCTCGTCCAGGACCAGAGAGCTGGTTGCACAGCACCACGAATACGTAGGAGCCGTCAGTGTGGTCTTTATCCCGTAGAAGAGCCAAGAAACAGCCTCACCTGGTTCGGGATGGCGACTCAACAAAGCAATAAAGAATTAAGTTCTTGAGGTGCCATCCAAAGGTATGTCTCTATCTTAATTTCTTGATCCCATATCAGCTTTAAACTCTTCTAACCTCAGGGAACTTAAAAGAAAGGCAAAAATATAAAATATAAAATTAGAATTTTTTTCTAAAAATAATTCTACTTTATTAAATATTAATTTATATTTGTGTAACTATTGATTTCTTTTTAAAAAAACCTTCTGCTGGGGTGCCTGGGTGGTTCAGATGGTTTGATGTCTGCCTTCGGCTCAGGTCACGATCCCAGGGTTCTGGGATCAAGTTCCACATCGGGCTCCCTGTTAAGTGGGGACTCTGCTTTGCCCCTTCCTTCTACTGCTCCCCCTGCTTGTGCTGTCTCTGTCAAATAAATAAAATCATAAAAAAAAAATCCTTCTGTTGCTACCTCACTTACTGTTTACAGTAATTACTTGAGCTCTGTAAGATACATTTATAAAAGCAAAATCAGTCAACTTTCTGAAGATTTGGGTTTTGGTTCCGGGACTGTTACTTTGCCATTTAACATTGAGGGATCTCAGCAAGTTACTTTGTTTCGATAGGACTTGGTTTTCTCATTTATAAAAATAAACATTAAAAGACTGCATTTTCTAAAAAGCTTCTGTACAGCAAAGGAAACAATCAACAAAACAAAGAGGCAACCCACAGAATGGGAGAATATATTTGCAAATGACACTACAGACAAAGGGCTGGTATCCAAGATCTATAAAGAACTACTCAAACTCAACACCCAAAAAGAAGATGAACACATCAAAAAACAGGCAAGAGACATGAAGAGGCACTTCTCCATAGAAGATATACAAACGGCCAACAGACACATGAAAAAATGTTCAGCGTCACTAGCTATCAGGGAAATTCAACTCAAAACCACTCTAAGATACCACCTTACACCAGTCAGAATGGCCAAAATTAACAAGTCAGGAAACAACAAGTGTTGGAGAGGCTGCGGAGAAAGGGGAACCCTCTTACACTGTTGGTGGGAATGTAAACTGGTGTAGCCGCTTTGGAAAACAGTGTGGAGATTCCTTAAAAAATTAAAGATAGAGCTACCCTATGACCCTGCAATTGCACTACTGGGCATT
>PITA01028777.1:0-18844 GCA_004023965.1 Spilogale gracilis | reverse complement strand
AATGGCTTACTTATCATGAGCATATCGGTTTTGTAAAGGTGCCCTCAGACCGAGCAAAGGTGTCCGGCAAGGAGAAGGGAAATCAATTTGCTTAGAGTTTGTAGTTTTAGCAAGTTCCTTGGGACTACGGGGGACAGAGGGCCACCTACACTTGCTGTCAAGATACACTCGGGGTTCCAGGAAATCGAAGGAGCAAAAATGGGGCACGTCTGAGCTCCTGGAGCCAGAAAAACATCTGAGGAATTCTATCTCTGGTCAGGATACCTCCGGTGGCTCATTGCTCTCTCTGCTTTGACTAGCATGGTCTGCTGATTTCTTCTGACTGTAACCATCTGGGCAGTGGACCCCAAGTCTTCATGGTTTTCAGGTCAGCACCACAGATCCCGCTGGCTATGCTCCCTGAACCTCCCTCTGCAAGACTGGGTGCCTCCTACACCGGGCCATGCCTTTCCCCTCCAAAGGTCAAGGGATGGGCTGCCCCGGGTGCAGGTGTCCTTCCTGGTCCAATCAGCTGTGGTAGTCAATGGGTAAGGCCATGTGTCCAATGTCCACTCCTCAGGAGCTAGGGACAGAACCCTTGGCAAATAAATGAGACGGTGGGAGGGGCCAACATAACCCTAGAGAGCTAGACCACTTGACTTGAATCCTGGTTTGGCCCCTTACTTGCTGTGCATCTTTGGGCAAATTACCTCAACTTTCTGTGTCATGGTATCCTCAATTCTACGATGATAATACTCCATAGGGTTGTTATGAAAGATCCATGACTTTGACCTGGCAACAGACCCAGTAAAGTGTTAACATAGTAGGAGGTTCAAGTGAACGGGAGTGTCTAATAAGTGAGTAAGACTGTCCTAGAGTTACAGACACTGGGGACTGTAGTGAGCCTGAGTGATCATCTAGTAAGTCCTCTAAATTGTACACTGGGGACGCTGAAACACAGGGAGGGGATGTAACTTTCAAAGGTCAAATAATTTTGACTAATATGATATCGGGCTATTTGGCATGGAGCTAAAATTAAGACCAAGATATTTCCTTAGGTCTCATTGGGGATTATTAAGAGCATTTGACTTTTAATTAGAACATTACAGATAATACAGTAAGGGGGAAGAGAAGATGAGCCTGGATTGTTTTATTTCTTTTCTTTGTCTGCCTTTGGGCATTCCGAGTTAGACTCATGCAAAGGTTTGAACCTTTTGAAGTACATTATCTTCATCAATCATCTGTTTCAGATAATTCCTGTGTGTTAAGTCAGTTGGCAAGATGTTATCAATCTGCTATGTCATTTTGGATACTTGGCTTCTCTGAGTCTTGGTTTCCTCGTCTGAAAAATGGGATATACTACCCTACCTAGACTTGGGAACACTTCTCAAGCGCAGGATGGTTTCTTCTTTACGCCCTCTTCCTCTTCTAGAACGTTGTCTAGCACCCAGCAGTAGGTGTCGGCGGAAATATCTAGAAAGGAGCTGAATAACAATCCCTTGAGTTAGTCGCGAGGGTCAGATTAAATCAGGTTGCATAGACAGGCTGTGTGGATGGTTGTGCTCCTGAATGGTGACGCCGTCTGATACTGGAACCAAGCTCCTGAGAAGTCCAAAGACTCCAGTCTGCACCCACAATAGAGAAATGGGTTTGAAACGCGAATGGAAGATTTGGAAATGGTGACAAGAGGAACAGACAGTGTTTTTGAGAGAAGTTGGTTGTAGGAAAGGGAGAGAATCAGAGCTGTGCATTGGGGTCAAGTTGAGGTCAAGTTGGGATACCAGGGAACTTTTGAATGTCCATGAGACAGGGCCCGGTGTGGAGGGTACTCAGTAACTGTCTTCTGAATGAAATGAACTTCTAGCTGAGTTCTAGGGGTTTTCAGGGTCTTCCTCAGCATTCCCAATAACTGTGGATGAGAAGGTTTGTAATAATCAAAGCCCAAGACTAGTGTGTCGGTTAGGACCCTGCTGGGTGCCACACAGGTAAACCGTGACTCTCGGCAGCCTCACACAATGCAAATTTATTTGCCACTTGGCAACTCTTCAGTGAAAGTGGTAGGCAGCTTTCCAGATGATATTTAGTGCCCCCACCTCCTTCCATCTTCAACATGTGGCTTCCAAGATCACCATGGAAGGAGGAAGAAAAGCTTGAGAAGGTTCCTCTGCTTCCTTATTGCATCATTCCCATTCCTATTGGTGAGAATGAGTTACTTGGCCACATAGGTGCAAAGGAGTCTGGGAAACGTAGTTCTTGTCTGGCCAGCCCCTTTCTTGTCACATCAACTTGGAAGGATTCACATTAAGCTCACTCCTATTGGTGAGACTGAGTCACATGGCCACATAGGTGCCAAGAAGGCTGGGGAATGTAGTTCCTGGCTGGCCAATCCCTTCCCAGACACAACTTTCACTCTGGAAGGGGACCAGAAGTGTTTGAAGGACAGCTACCCTCTCTGCCCTCGAACTACAACCCCTTTCAGCTGTCTGAGGGTACTTGCCAGTCCCAGTCTAACTGGGAAAATGTCAGACCCTAAATAAAGACCAGGATCCTGCTCCTGAGAGCAAAAGGTAGAGAAATCATTGGTCAGGGCCTCAGTTTCCCCCACTGTATCATGTTAAGTCCTGCCAGACCAAGATGAGGGGACCGAAGGAGCTAAGAGTTAGCACGAGCTGGTAGAACTGAGGTTGAGGACTTGCTCTTTCCCTCCCTGGCTGTGTGACATCAGGCAGGTTTCTCACCTTTCTGAATCCTCCCTGACTTGGAGGATCGACAAGATGCTCGTGGCACAGCGTCAGCTCCCAGTAAACTTAAGCTGCCACTGTTACTATGATTACATCATTAGCAGGGGAAGGTCACCACTTAGGTTCAAGAGCAGGATGGACAGAACTAACATTGCCATGAGATATTTTTGTCTTCAGCACCCTCTGTCACTCTCGGTGACCATTAGAGGAGCGCATTCAGTCCCGTAGCTAGAGAGGAGGAAGAGGAAGGAGTCAGCCACACTGAATCTTTCTGCCCTGCTCCCAGGGCAAGACCAGGATACATGGGGCTTGTTTCTTCCTGGCTCTGAGAACACGTTCTGGAGTTCTGCTGTGTGGCCAGCTGTGGTAAGTCAGCTGGAACGCAAGGCTTGGTACCGACCCAGCACTACTGCCACCATCACCACCACTGTAGCCTGCTTTCCAAAATCTTCCCTCCTTGTCAAACCTGCCTCACTTTCACAGTTGGGAGTTTGGAGTTAAGGCCTCTGGGTTTCCTTGAGTTCAGCTGACTTCCAAGAAATCTGTAGGCTCCGGGTTCTTCTCCCTCTGCTAGGGAAGGTTGGGTCAGGGCCCTTCATTCTACACCCGCTCTAGCTGTCATTAGTGTTCAGAATTGTTGGTCCTGGTCACGTCTTTGGTGTGGGAAAGTGTTGTCTTTTCCCCATTTTGGCTTATCTGGCCACCTCTCCAGCAGGACCTCTGACCACCTGCCAGCTGGGAAAAGAGGGGGGGACAGGAGCTGTGTGTGGTGGCCCTCAGTGTCTCTGAGGGAACCGTGAGGGGAGGGTCCCTGGGAAAGATCTGAAAAGAATATTCCCCCAGGACAACAGGAATGGGTCATTCTGCTCTACCTTGGGTCTCGGGGCAGTCCGGGCAGCTCTGTGACCTCCAAACAAAGCCAGCCCCTGCCCTGGGGCTGTGGGAAGCTGGGCGGGACAATGGGAGGAAGGAGAAAACACAGAGATAAAGCCCAAGGCCCAGGCGTCTGTGCCTGGGATTTGGAGGCCGGCTCCCGCACCCACTGAGAGGAGGTTTCAGGGTAAACAGGAGCTGGGCTTCCTGGAGGGCCAGTTTTTACTGTGCTGTGATTGTTGAGATAATTGTTTCCTCTCCAGAGAAGCCTGAGCAAAGACAGACTAGGCATCTGATGCTTCTGCTGGGAGACTGCTGTCATCCATCTGTCGGTCCATCCATCTATCCATGTCACAGGTGTTTAATTCATGCCAGATTTGCTTGGTGCTAGGAATATATGAATCAACTTCCGCCTACCCCTGTCCTCAAGAAAGTCTCTTCTGGTCCTAGAGACCGGCACCGAGCACATCCTCACAGTTGAGGGAGGCCCGGAGAATGCCTGAGAGAGTGTGCCTGTGCTTAGATGCGATGCTGAGGATGGAGAGGTTGACTGACTGCCTCTTGGGATGTGGGTGCCCTTCGGGGGTGTTCTGACCTGAGGGCCCTTGGTGCCTCCTGAGTGTCACAATTGGGCAAAGAGTTCCCCCGTTTTAAGTGTCTGACTCCAAGCCAAAGGACTGTTAGAAGGCAGTCAGGTAGGTGCTACTGTTTTTCCAGCACCTTCCATGTTGGGGGTTTTGTGTGGAGGTCTGCCAGACTCCAGCGCCCCCGTGCCTCTCACAGATGGGGTCCTGCTGTCCTTTGTCACCCTTGCTGCTCCCGGGGTGTCTACCATGGAGTTCTCGGGCTCCAGAAGGGGCTATACCCCTCCTCGGGCAAGGCTGGTCTTGCGTGGCTGGACGTGGCCAAGCATGGCCGGGGGGGGAAGGGGTGCTCTTGCTGCTCGGGAACAGGAAATAGGAGTCAAGGTTCCGAAAGGTCTCTGGAGCAGCACTTTGGAGCCTGATAGAAACCCGTCAGGCTGGCTTGTCCGGGCGTCCCTACCACCTGGGGCCTGGATTCTCTTACAAGGCCAACTACAGACCCTCAGACTTCCCTGGTTTATAAAACTGAGACCCGCTGGCTGGTCTCCCATTAGAGGGCTTAGCCTGGGTGCTTGCTTGGCTCGGCTTGTAGCACGCACAAGGCGGAGTGGCCTTGGAAACTGGGGGGCCTTCCTCCAGGGCTCTCCTGGAGCAGGGAAGACTAGATAGATAGACAGATAAAAACCTCTGCCTCCACTGATTCATGAACAGCAGGCATTTTTGGATTGTCCGTGTGTCTGTGGGTCGTATCTCTGGCCGTAGCCTCTAAGCTTGCTGGGTGCCAGCCGCTGAGCTCAGAGCTTCATGTGCCACATAAAGAGATGAGGAAACTGACTCACAGAGTGGTTAAGTAACTGATGCAAGGTCGCAAAGCTCGCAAGCAGTAACATCAGGATTTAAAACCAGAAGCACCTGACTCCAAAAGCCGGAGAGCTTGCTCGGCATGCCATGGGTCCGCCTCTTCGTGTCTGTGTGGCCTGCATGTCCGGCGAGACACACTCGGCGGCTAGAAGTCTGAGCAGAGCAGGGGACAGCTGTAGCAGGAGGAGTTGCACCAGGGGTCCGGGGGAAGGGCATGGTTTTACGTTGGGAAGCTCTTTCTTCCACACCTGAAGATGCTTGGACTCTAGGATGCTCCCTGCTATGGCCTGTTAGTTGGTGAGGGTCCTGCCTGGGTGGCGGGCCCCCTTGGGCTGCATGGGAGCTGTGGGCAGAACTCCTTCATACAGGGCACTGTTCCCACTTAATCTTCCCTGCCTGCCCGATGGCTGCCTAGGCTGGCTGCCGTCCTCTGAGCTCAGGTGCCATCTGGGGACCTCGAGGCTCTGGGGCTGCTCTTCCCGATCCCTGTAACACAGGACAGAGCTCCCAGTGCGGAGGGCCCTAGAGACTGACCAAGACAAGCAGGCCTGGCGTCATTGTCAAGTGCTCTGAGGGCTCAGGAGGGGACGCACCCTTGGAGGGCTCCTGTCTTGAGTGATTTCTGATGCTGAGCTCATGTTGGGGAGCCCGGCAGGGCGTGCTGGGAAGAGACGGGAGTAGCTCTTTGGCATCTGAGATCTGGCTCTTGGCTCTGCTCTGACCCTGAAGCCGTGTGACTCTGGAGTCCCTGACTGCTCGTCCTCCCCCCCCACGCTCCCCCGCACTCATCCCTGGAGCCTCAGTCTCCTCTGTGAAATGGAGAGTAGTGGTGGCAGAGTTGAATTAGATCACGAATGTCTGGCGCACGCCGTCCTTGTGCTCAGCTCTGAAACTTCAGAGGTCTGGGAAGGGGCTCCTCGAGAAGTATGGCGAGGTAGAACTGAGGCACAAATAGGCCTGGCGTTCTGGGGGTGGGGCTAAAATAGTCGGTGGGAAACAAGCAAGGAACCAGGATACAGGACGTGCTTGTCCAGAGCTTGCTTGAGCGTCCGTCCCCATCCCAGACCCCACTCAGCTTCCCACCCACTGCATTCCCACCTGTCCCCAGTCTCTGTCCTCCCTCCTTGGCCATAGCTTCCCCTGGCCCTCGGTCCCTCTGAGTCCTGGACTCTGCATGCCCACACTGGGATAGAGGAAGGGCTTCAGCTTTGTCACAGCCTCAACCTGAACTCAGGCCAGAATTATCCATCTTTGAACACCTGCTCTACCTGAGCACAGGGGACGTAGAATAGCCCTCGCGCAACCCTTTGCCACGTCTCACAGCACTGCAGAAGAGGTCTTGGCTGGCCAGGGAGCTCGCATGTGTGCTTGAGCCCCGGCATGCCCGGGACTCTGGAGACAGGTGGGTGAGGCAAAGGGCAGTGTGGAATCCTGCAAGAGAAGGCGGCGAAGAGGTGGGAGCCCCATGATCACACCGCCCTGGGGTGGCTGCAGGGCCTCTGGCAATTCTCCTGGTTTCTCTGGGATAGTTTCCTATCTGTGGGGGAATGGGGAGATCCACGAGGCCTTTGCAGGCGTGAGGCTGCCATGGGGAAATCTACAGTGCCAGCGCACTGAGGAGGGGCCCCAGAACGGCTGGCTGAGTTGAACTGACAAACATGAGCTCACTTCCATAGGAGGAGGAAGATCTCCAACATTCCAGCCAGACTGCTTGCCAAAACTTGAGAACCCCATCTCCAGTATCTGGATTTTCCACACCCTGTGTACTGGCTTCGAAGCTTCTCCCTGCCAATCCCGTTCTCCCTTCTACAGCCGGACTGTGATGAGTGGAACCTCGGTCCGCCCACCGTCATGGTCATGGCCAGGGAATCTTCCGTGACTCCCTCTCTCCTTAATCCTCTCAGAAAGCCCATCATCATCAGGTCCTGTGCATTTTGCCTCCTAAATAAGTCTTGGGTCCACCCTCCTCTTCTCCATCATCACCCTCTTGGGAGTCACCGTGATTTCCCACATGGGGACACCTGCTCTCCCGCTTCTTCTTAGCCCCTCCCACTAAACCAGTCTCTCTGCCTCAGCCCAGACTTTTTTTTTTTTAATGTATGTTTATGTCTTGGTTTACAGACTAATTTTTTTTAGAGCAGTTTTACGTTTAGAAAAAATTTAATCAGGAAGTACAGAGTTCCTAAAACACACATACTCCTTTGTCCTATTATTCCTTTCTTGCATTATTGTGGAACAGTTGTGATGTTTGCTGAACTGATACTGATATGTTAATTAGCATCTGTAATTTACATTAAAGTTCTCTCTTGGGGTTGTATGTTGTATGGGCTTTGACAAAGGTACGCTGACGTGTATCCATCATGTATGTATGGTAGAGAGTCTTTCCCCACCCTAAAATTCCCTGTGCTCCACCTTTCCATCCGTCCCTCCCCACCTCCCTGTCCTTACTGCCTTACCCAACCCCTGGCAACCACTGGTCTTCTCACTGACTCTGTCATTTTTCCTTTTCCAGAATGTTGCATGGTTGGAATCACACAGTATGTGGCCTTTTTAGACTGGCTTCTTTGCCTAAGTGATAGGCAGTTAAGGTTCCCACGTGTCTCTTTCTGGCGTGATAACTCATTTCTTTTATTGCTGAATAATAATATTCCATTGTGTGGAAGTTCTGCCGTTTCTTTATCCTGTTTAAGGGCATCTTGGTTGCTTCCAATTTTTTGCTCATGATGATCATGGATAAAGGTCCTGTGAACATTCATGTGCAAGTTTTTTGTGTGGACACAAATTTTAACTCATTTGGCTAAACACCAGGGAAGGCGATTTCTGGTTCGTATGGTAAGAATATGTTTAGTTTTGTAAGAAACAACCAGGTCCTCTTCCAAAGTGGCTGCTCTGCTCCTGTTTGCCTTCCCCTCAGCAATGAGTGGCTGTCTGTTGCTTTACATCCTCGCCAACATTTGGTATTATCGGTTTGGGGGGGATTTTAGACATTTTAAGAAGTTTGTAGCAGTATCTTATTGTTGTTTTATGCCCAGACATTTTTGGGAAAAGGCAATTTGAATCACCCGTGCCTCTCTGAGCATCTTGTCCCGAGAACAAAATCACTACTCCTTCGGTGGTCTGCCTCTTTTCTCCTCTCCAGGTCACATCATCCCCCATCATCTCGCCCATCCCCTACCAGCCTCCTTTTGGTTCCTAGAACAGTGAGAGCAGTTTTCATGCATCGGGGCCTTGCACAGGCTGTGCCTTCTGTTTAGAGCACTTTCCTAGCCCTCTGTATCTTCCCCCTCATCCTTCAGTGTTCCACTCAGATCCATCTCCTTGGGGACACCTTCCTCTTCTCTCTCATTCCACTCAATTTAATGCCTTCATGGCACATATTTCAAACTGGAATTACAATTGATTTGCTGGATTACTTCTTTAATAAGAGTCTGTGAGTGCCATGGGGCAGGAACCATATCTGTTCATTCATCACCGTATCCCTGTGTCTTGTAGGGCACTTGGCATCAAGGTGTTCCTCCATATTTTTTTACTGATTGGAGAGCAATTGGCCGAGTCACGTACCTAGGCGGGTGAGCGAAGGGGGACTATTTACTGAGCCTCATTTTGATAGCATCCGTATTCTGTATGCATGCATAGGTTTATTATCTTCTTGGTTTTTAACAGAGAAGATCATCTGGTTGACAGGTAAGGAAACTAAGGCCGAAGGGGCTTAGCCTCGCAGATCACTCAGTTTCCTAAGGGACCAGAGAGCGAGCATAAATAAGTGAGCAGGCTGAGTGACAGACAGACTAACCTACCAGGAATCCAGGCTGAATGGTAACGGGCCTTTAAACTGTGGCTTTCTGCTTTGGGAGATGCTGTGGAGCGGCGAGGACCGTGACACACAACATGTCCTCCATATAAAGACACAAGCTACTTTGCGGCCCTGATATTTTCAGATTTCTTGGATTCAGAAAAAAAGAAGAAGGAGAAGGAGAAGGAGAAGGAGAAGAAGAAGGAGAAGGAGGAGAAGGTGAAAACTCAGATTTTTAAAGAGATGCTTCCTATTTGTTAAATGTTGCCAATGATGTCACAATTAAGAAAATGTTTGTTTTTTTTTTTTTAAGATTTCATTTATTTGACACACAGAGAGAAAGAAAGAGACAGCTAGAGAGGAAACACAAGCAGGAGGAGAGGGCAAAGAAGAAGCAGGCTTCCCACTGAGCAGGGAGCCTGATACCAGGCTCAATCCTGGGACTTCAGGATCATGACCTGAGCCGAAGGCAGACACTTAACGACTGAGTCCCCCAGGTGCCCAGGACGATGTTTTTGTTAAATGCCACTGTGCTGCTGCTGTGTGAGGCCCACAGAGCTATGGTCCACTAGACACTGATTGGAGCTCTGGTCTCGGGCTTGATGCAGGAAAGCAGAGGAGGTCATATGGGAATCCTGCTGTGTCCCGCCCCATCAGACCTGTTGAAAGCCTGTTTCCTACCTGGGGAACTGATGAAAAGATACCGTGTGCTCCAAGCTCTGGACTCAGACAAAAGACATGGCCCAAAGGAGAGATGTTAGGGCTTCATGGTACCCCAGAGCTGTGGAGTGTTGCTAAAGTCCTTTATCCTTTGCTTTCAGTGTCCCTTGCCCAAGCCCTTATGGGTCTGGGGACCCCAAAACTTGGCTTTGGAGCAGTCAGGCCCATAGAGCCAAACCTGGACATGTCCTTGCTTATTGACACAGTGCACTGATTGCTCCTCTGTCTTGTTGGCGAAGTCTGGGTCATCAGAGTGTCTGGGTCATTCATTTACGCACTCACTCATTCCTTCACAAATGTATGTGGACGTCCACTAGGCGCTGGGCTGTATTTTCTATCCCGGGAAACAGTGAGATCTGTTTTCATGGAGCCTGCCTTCAGGGAGTGATTAGATTGCCAGAGACAGTCAGGTCTGGGAAGGCCTCATGGAGAAGGTGGCATCTGAGCAGAGACATGTAGGAAATGAGGGAGTGAGCTAAGTGAAGATCTGGAATAAGAGATTCCAAGCAGAGGGAGAAAGATGCCCAGACCATCCAAGGTGGTAGGGTGTTCAAAGAACAGTGGAGAGGCCATTGATCGAAGGGGGTGAGGGAGGAGGAGAGCAGAGGAAGATCGCTACCGTCCACCTGTCCAAGTCCTTGATTTGTGTCATATGTCATCACGCTGGATTCCCCACTCTGTGACATACATATCGTTATACTCACTCCTCCAGAGGAGGGAAACAAAGTGTAGAGAGGCCATGTCATATGCCTGAGTTAACACCCATTCTCGTGGCCAGTGGGTGGGTTTTCAACCCCAGCAACCCACCTCCTCTTTTTCATCCACACGTTCAAGGCATCTTGCCAATGTCTGTGTACCCAGCACAACTAGCCCATCCAATGGTGTTGTGAATGAATGAATGGATGGATGATTCCTTCATTCCCTTTCTCTCCTTCTTTTTCCCTCCTTCCCTTCTACTTCTGTCCCTCCAAGCCCAGCTTTCATTTCCAGTTCTCTACTCAAGAACTTCCAGTTCCACATCGCAAGTATGGCCTTCCTTCAACACCAAAAGAATCTTCCCACGTCCAAGCTGCTCTGTCCACATTGACACCTGGGTGTACTTGCAACCTGCCTGTCCTTCCCCCCTAAACCACACTAGTCCAGAAAGATCTAGTTCCTCATCCTCTCAGGGAGCCCTTCCTCTGGCCCTATAGCCCAAGGCTGTTGATCTGCTGCGGCCAGACCTCCAGGAGCTATGCCTGCTCGCCCTGCCCACGGTCTCAGTTCCTGGAGGCACCTGCTCTTCCCTGGCCTGGCAGCAGCCTGCGGACCACCTCCTCTTTCAGCAAACAGCCTCCCCACCACCTCCCTGGTTTCAAACATGCTCATTTATCCAAAGAACCTCGGTGGCGCCCCACTGCCGGTCTTCACTGACGTTTCAAAGCCTTCAATAGAGCATGGGCCTGAATATCCTGGATGTCCTCGGGCCTTTACTTTCCAGCAATGCCCCTTTGCTATCTTCCCAGTAAGGCTCTATAGCACTCTGTGCCATTGCTTACACAGTCCACTCCACTGGGAATGACCCTCCTCCCCTCTCTGCCTGCCTACAGTTTCCACATTTGGAAGGCACCTCCTCCAGGAAGCCCGCCTCTAGCACTCCAACAGAAACACTCTCTCCAGACTTTGAACTCTATAGCATGTTGTGTGTTCCTTAGTGTCCACTCCTGTTCCTGGCTGTCCATGACTCAGGGCTGGACATGAGGACCTGGGTTCAAATCTTAGCTTTCCTGCCTATTGACTGTGTGACGTTGAGCAAGTAGCTTAACCTCTCTGAGCCCCATTCTTTCACCTGCAGAGTGAAATAATAGGACTACCCTGCTGGCTACATTTCATGATTAGAGACAAAGAAAGGCAGAGAGCCAGCGAAGGCTGGTAGGTAAGTAGCCTTTCTCTGCCTCTAGCAGCCTTGATGCTGAGGGAGTTACCTTCCCGCCCCGACCTCCCGGCCTTCATCCCCCCCTTCTGTCACCACCAGAGGCCCTTCCTTAATGACCACTTTTGACCCCTTGAGACAGCTGTGGAATGATGTTCTCTTGTATGCTAGACTAGACTCATGAGGATGAATAACGTCAAGGAGTTCGCCTGCTGTGGCGAAATTCACTGTGGATCATTGTCTGCCCAGCAGGGAAGTGGAGCTGGGAGTAGGCAGGCGAGAGCCGAGCTGCGAGCTGCGTGCAAACCCCGACAATGATAACGTGCCTCAGCTGGCTTTTGGTTTCTCCTTCCTAAAAGTCACCCTGCGGGTCTCTGGGATCCGGGGACATGCGGGGAGATAAAGACATGCCTCCCCCATTCCCAATCATGTGCAGTTAAGTGCTCACACCTGTGAAGGAGGGGAGGCTGCTTTGCCCATCACTCACCCCAATGGAACCTGCTAGGCAGGTAAATAATGTGCAGAAAAGGAATTTCTGATGGCGCTGGGAGGTCATTAATTCCTGCTGTCCCCTCTGCCTGGCCACAAGCGTGCCTTGTTTCCAAGGCTTAAACCCCGACAGGAGCCATGAGATGCCAGGAGCAAAGAGGGGGCTTTGTATGATTCTTTCTCTTCCTTTTTAGAAGGACGCATGGGGAGGTGGTACAGAGGGATTGGGCCACGGAGCCGGCGGCTCCTTTCCAGCCAGTACCTTGCTGCTCTGACACAAGGAACCAGGCTCCAGGGGCCCTCAGCCTCCCTCCTCCCCTGACAAAACAGATCTCTCCCTGCCTGAGCTCTGAGCTCCGAGGGGGAGAGGCACCCAAGCTCCTTCTTGGGAGGGAAGGGGAGGAAGCAGCCTCAGGGAAGGCACTTGGGTTGGGTTTCAAATCACAGTATGCCTGCGGAGTTGGCAAATGATGAATCTTTTTTTCTTTTCCTTTTCTTTCTTTCTTTTTTTTTTTTTTTTTTACTTTAATGGGCTCCGAGGCCCCACAGGGTGTTTTCATCCATCGTCCTTCCCTAAATGCGTCTCCCCGGCACCCCCTCCTTCATGTCTCATGTCTCTGAGGAGCTGGGGGAGTCGCAGAGAAGAGGCCTAGCATGTGGGCTTGATGTGGTTTCAAATCGTGCTCAGCTGCTTCCGTACCTTATAACTTGGGCTTATCACTGAATCTCTCTGGCCTCCGTTTTCTTATCTGAGAAATGGGAATCATCACAGCACTCCCTTCCCAGAATTGCTGTTAAAGGGGATTACATGTGGACCCTGGTTCAGATGCCCCAGGAGAAGACCCAAGGCAAGCATTCTAGATAGAGGATTTACTGAGGTGAGTTCTGGAAGAAACCAGTAAGAGGAGTTTCCCTGGGGAGCAGGACCCTGGGGAGCAGGACGGGAACGAGGGGAAGCCAAGGAAGGCAGCAGCAGGTACCGTGCATGGGCCTGACCTCTAAGTTGCCCCTCGGAGAGTTTGCCTCAACTTGAGACAGGGAGGGGAGATTTCATCTTCCCACACATGCAGACAGTAGCCTAGGGCCATCTGAATGTGGCTCTGAGAGAAAGGTCAGCGTCCAGGCACTTCTGGCTCCCAGAAGATGGGACAGAGAGTTCCAGAAGCCCAAAGGCACTCCTCCCGTGAGAGTGGTAGGTACAGGCCTTCTGAGGAAGAAGGGGGCCCTGGCAGGGGCCACAGTGCCGTTGCAGAAGACAAAGCTCGTAGCTAGCTTGTAGTGAGCATGCAGCACCTGGGACCTGGTCTCGGGGGCCGTTCGTGAAGACAAAGCAGGAAGCTAAGAGTCACAGAGAGGTTAGGACATCGCCGTGCAGATGCAGAAAGCATACAGTGTTAGGGCTGGAGTAGGTCGATTCTTTGTCCGATGTCATAGTTCTTTGGAGTTCTAAGCTGACATCTTATTATTCTTTCTTGAGAGTCTTTCTCGTGCTTTCCCTGGGGGTCTGGACTACTCCCAGGGATGCGGTGCTGCTGGGAAAGTAATCTATAGGCCAGGTGTGAGCCGGCCAGCTCCTGTCTTCTCACGGCGGCATGGTGTATCACTGGGTGGGGGATGGCACCAAAATGTGTCCACTCCCTTCCCGATGAGCATTTAAGTGGAGTGGACGGCAGGATAATGCCCCACCCGAGATGGCCACATCCTCCTTCCTGGGCCCGGTGGATACAGTTTTTGTTTTTAAGATCTTATTTATTTATTTGACAGAGAAAGACACAGTGAGAGAGGGAACACAAGCAGGGAGAGTGAGAGAGGGAGAAGCAGGCATCCCACCAAGCAATGGAGCCTGATGCCGGGCTCGATCCCAGGACCCCAGGATCATGATCTGAGCCGAAGGCAGAAGCTTAACGACTGAGCCACCCAGATGCCCCTGGATACAGTTTTGTGGCTCAAGGGACTCTGTGGATGGGATGGAGTTAAAACCTTGCAGGGGGGAGATTCTGCTGGATTATCTGGATGGGGTCCGTCTAATCACATGGGTCCTTAAGAGAGGTGGGGGGGCGGTTTAGTGACAGAAGGGAGTGTCAGCAGGGCCCAGCTAGAAAAAGAGCAGAGGCACCATTGTTGACCTTTGAGAAGAAAGGAGCCAGGGGGCACACAAGGGAGCACCTGGACTCTGGAAGAGGCAGAGAGAAGGAATCTGCTTCGAGTCTTTGAGGACCATAAGGCAATAGGATGAGTTGTTTTATGGCCCTCCTTGATGGTGACACATGAGGTAGTGTGAAGGACAGCCTAGCTCGGCTCTAGCACCCACTCTCTAGCCCAGACACCAATCCGGGCACTGCTGTGAGCGCTTCTGTAGATGTGACTGACGACTTCAGTCAGGTGGCTTTGGGCACGAAGCAGGGACTCAGAGCAAAAACGGAGGTTTCCCAGAAAAGAAAGACTTCTCCTGCCAGACCACAGCCTTGACTCCCGCTGGGGTTTTCAGCCCACTGGCTGCCCCACGGATCCCGGGCTCACCTGCCCTGACGGTAACATAGCTGCCTCCTGCAGAGAAGTCTCTCGACATCCATGAACATGGATCTCCTAGGGCTCTGCATCTCTGGAGAACCCAGGACAGCGGGTGCCTTTGAGCGCTTTGGGCTGCAAGGGACAGCGCCGCCGTGGACATACTAATGTGTGTGTTCAGTTTACCTTCCCAGGGGGAGCTGCCCTGCCATGCAGAGCCGGGGTTCCTCGGACCCCAGGATCGAGGCTCTCTGTCCTGTTCCCTCTCCATGCAGGCTCCCTACCTTGCCTCCCGCAAGGGGGGACCACTTCCCAGCTGCTGTCTGGGATCAGGCTGAATACACGACCCCACGCTGGCCTATTTCCCCTCTTGCAAGTCCCTCTCTCAGGCTCCTCTTTTCCTTTTCCTGGCTCTCTGGCCCCTCTCTTTCCCTCCCTTTGGCCTCCTGTGTGTCCTCATGTCTCTGTCTCCCCCTGTGTGACTTCTCTTGGTCCAAATCCCTCTACCATTCTTCCTTCTCATCTAGCCCTCTCCTGCCTCTCCCTGCCTCCCTCTCTCCCCATCTCCTGAGGTCTCTCTGCTCCAAGGGTCCCCTTCTGCCACCCCCCCACCTGCCTTCTCCAGGTCCCACTAATGTCTGCTTGTCAAGACCAGCATGCTCCCCAGAACTGAGCGTGCAGGGGAGGGGCTGACAGGGTGATGGGGGGCCAGATACTCGGGAGCCATTGGGGAGTCTGGGGGGACCTCTACCAGCAGGAAGATAGCCAGAGGCCAGGGCCAGTGTCTGCCGTGGAGAGGACAGTGAATGTCTGTCTGGGTAGGCCAATGTGGGTGTGATTATTTTATCCCTTGGGGCTCGCTGGTCTGGATGGTTCTCCTGGGCCCGGAGCTGAGTCCTGTCCTCCCAGGCCCCCTCCCCATCCTGTGTGCCTGTCCTTGGGTACCACACTCAGGATGAGTGGCTATCTTCATCCCCTTGCAAAGCTGGGACTGAAGCACACGGCCAGGACCTTCCCTAAAGTGCCTGGTCACCCCAAAAGTGAGTGTAATCCCAGGTCTACAGGGGTTTTCTCCACAGGAAACAAAAATGCTTCATTGGCCAAGCCCTCCATGGGAAGGCAGTCCCACCGCCACAGCCAGGGAACCTTCAGCAAGGTGACGCAGACCACGTGTGACTCAGTCCTCCCTTCCACAAAGTGGGGCTGATCGCTGCTCAGCAATGAAGGAGACTGCCTGGAGAGGGCAGCCTGCCAAGCCTGTCCTGCAGGGAGGGCTTCACAAGTGGGGTGGGGAGGGGCAGCCGAGAGCATCCTTGCTGGGCTCACCTGGGGAGGTGCCTCTATTTGGGGAGGGGGGTGATAGAATGATAGCTAGATGTCCTCAAACATCAAAAGACAGCAACGTTTGCACTGTGCTTTGGAAGGAATAAAGAAAGCCCTTTTTCTAGGCGATCTCCCTTAATGCTCCTAACAGCCCCCAAGGTGAGGGAATTAGTCTCATCTTACAGAGGAGACAACTAGAATTCAAAGGAACGGAATAATGGGTACGCTGGAGGGTACCCAGCTCTGAGAGGGGACGGAGCCAGATTCTAATCCAGGGCGGCTGGCTCTCCGAAGTATCAGTGCACACCGCCGCGCGGCTGCCTCCCTAAGGGGCGGGCGCAGACGCAGGCTCCGGTTCCAAGTCCATGTCTGTGTCCAGGCAGCGGTGCACCGCCAGACAGAGCTTCACGCGTTAGTTATCTTGCTTGATCATGACACAACTCATAGATCCGGCAAGAGATCTTAGACCCACTTTGCAGACAAGGAGAGCCCAACCGGGAGGGACAGAATCACAGACCAGCATGTGGCACAGAGCTGGCCGTCCCCCCGCCCAGGCCTCCTGGGTACCTGTATGTGACCGTGGCCACCTCTTTGCTGCTCCTCCTACTTCTGTCTCCAAGGGTTGTGAGAATTAAATGGTACAAGATTGTAAGGAGCCTGGAATCCCCCATGGTACCTGATGGGTATGGGCCCTCGGTACCCAGGTGTTCTCTTTCCTTCGGGAAACTGACATGAGCCCCTGAGGGCAGCTGGAGCTCCGGAGCACTGCCTGGGAGGATTAAAAAGTGCACAAAAATTTATCGAGCATCTGCTGTGTACAGGCCAGATGGTCTAGCAATCACAGACACAGTGGCTGCCTACATGGAACTTCCAAGGGAGCCACGAATTCATCAAATGACTACATGTTGTCTATGTGGGAAGGTGGGAAAAGAAACAGCAAAGGAGAGGGCTGCTTTATCTGGTCAGGGAAGGCATCTGAGGAGAAGCCCCTGAGGGAGGGGTCATCAAGTCAGCAAAGACTGGCCGTGCAGCAGTGGGGAGAGAAGAGTTCCAGGTTGAGAAGGCAACATGTGCAAAGGCCCTGGGGCAGGAATGGGTTCCAGGGTTCAAGGATGGAGGGAGGAGGACTTGCTCAGGAGTTTGGGTTTTGTTTGAACCCCAATATGAAGCCATAGGTAAGGTTTTAAGCAAAGAGAGACAAGATGTGAGTTTGATGTTAAGAAGTAAGCTGTTTGTAGGTTCATGATCAGTTAGAGTTGGAACGATCTCTAAATATGATCTGGCCTTCCTTTTTATTGTGAATTGGGGACTGTGAGCTCAAGAGGTGGGAAGCAGGTGGCCAGTGTCACAACACAGCAGGGCAAAGGCAGCCTGGAACCCAGGATCTTAGACTCCAGTCTCCTTCCCTTGAGGGCCTGGCAGGAGCCCTAGGCTTCTGTCTCCTTCAAGGATGAGACCTGACAGACTCAGGGACCACGCCAACATCCGTGCCCTCCCAGGTCAAACCCAGGACTGTCCCTTCCCTGTGATGACTTCTGTTCCATGGCCACTGTCTTAGATCCCTTCATGCCCCAGAAACACAGAAGGGCTTGATTTCTAGACCACATCCTCACCATAGTGACTGCAATTCTGCCTGATTTGCAAAGATACATCTGCTAGCCATTCTGGGAATGCAGTTAGCATTTTTGCTCTGTGATGCACAGAGGATTTTCTGTGCATGACCACATTTCTCTAGGGAATCCAGGCAGCACGACCTTTTTTTTTTTTTTTTTTTTTTTTACAGATGGGGTGATGAGGGCAGGAGTGGCTGACTGAGTCGTACAAAGTCAGAGAGGGAGAGGGAGCAAGAACTGGGGCCCCTCCAGGCAACCCAGATGCCAGGGAAGGGAAGAGAGAGAAGGGAGTGAGCAAAGAGAAGGGAATGAGTTCCAGCTCTAGAACCTTAGAATCGCTCTCCAGGCTCGGAGAATTATAAATGGGCTGGTAGATCTTAGAGATGGCTCAATCCAATTTGTCATCTATTCTAGCAATTTCTTTCTTTCTTTCTTTCTTTCTTTCTTTCTTTCTTTCTTTCTTTCTTTATTTATTTATTTATTTATTTATTTCTAGATTTTGACTTATTTATTTGACAAAAAGAGGCACAGCTAGAGAGGGTACACCAGCAAGGGGAGCGAGAGAGGGAGAAGCAGGCTTCCCATCAAGCCGCGAGCCCCATGTGGGGCTCCATCCTGAGACTCCGGGATCACAATCTGAGCCGAAGGCAGACTCTTAATGACTGAGCCACCCAGGCCCCTCTACTCTAGCAATTTCTTAAAAATCCTATTTTGATGTTAAGTATGTATGTACTGTGTAACATATAGACAGTAAAGTACACACATCCCCACCATACAGCTCAGTGGTTTCATTAATACACTGAGTGGCCCCATCTGGATTCCTTTGTCCATTCTGCTGTGGATGGGTGTGTAGTCGTTTTCCCTTTGGGGTCTTATGAATAAGGTTGCGACACACGTCCAAGTCCACGTCTTTTTTGTAGGCACACGCGAGCGTGGCTCTGGGTACGTGACAGAGCGGGCATGGTGAATTGTCGTGGGGGGGCAACATTTAGCTTTTGTAGATGCTGCCCCAGCGGAACGGTGCGCTGTTTGACAGTCCTGCCAGCCGTTCCGCCTCCTCCCACACTTGCTATCGTCAGTCTGCGTGGTTTTAGTGAACGGCTAACCATACAGTGACATTTCGGTGTGGTTTTCATTTGCATTTCCCTGGTGAGTCATTAGGGGGGCACTTTTCCTATGCTTATTGGCTATTTGGGTATCTTCTGGCTAGAAGCTGTCTTGCCCAATTTTAAGCTGGGTTGTCTTATTGATTTGTAGTTCTCATGTATTCTGGCTACGAGCCCTTTGTTACACATTTACATTGCAAACACTTCCCCAGTCTATGGTTTGCTTTTTCACTCTCTCTTCTTTTTTTTTTTTTTTAAATTTTATTTTATTTTATTTTTTTATTGTTACTAAAATTTTTTTTTCCAGTGTTTCAAGATTCATTCCCCATTCCCCACACTCAG
>PITA01028776.1:0-18857 GCA_004023965.1 Spilogale gracilis | reverse complement strand
TTATAGATCTTGGATACCAGCCCTTTGTCTGTAGTGTCATTTGCAGATATCTTCTCCCATTCTGTGGGTTGCCTCTTTGTTTTGTTGATTGTTTCCTTTGCTGTACAGAAGCTTTTTATTTTGATGAAGTCCCAGAAGTTCATTTTCGCTTTTGTCTCCTTTGCCTTTGGAGATGTGTCTTGAAAGAAGTTGCTGTGGCCGATGTCAAAGAGGTTACTGCCTATGTTCTCTTTCAGGATTTTGATGGATTCCTGCCTCACGTTGAGGTCTTTCATCCATTTCGAGTTTGCCTTTGTGTGTGGTGTAAACGAATGGTCTAGTTTCATTCTTCTATATGTAGCTGTCCAGTTTTCCCAGCACCATTTATTGAAGAGACTGTCCTTTTTCCACTGGATATTTTTTCCTGCTTTGTCAAAGATGATTTGACCATGGATTTGTGGGTCCATATGTGGGCTCTCCACTCTGTTCCATTGGTCTGTTTCTCTGTTTTTATGCCAGTACCATGCTGTCTTGGTAATCACGGCTTTGTAATAAAGCCTGAAGTCAGGTAATGAGATGCCCCCAGCTTTGCTTTTCTTCTTCAGCATTTAAGGAATTTATTTTTAAGTAACCTCTACACCCAGCTTGGGACACAACCCTGAGATCAAGTTGCATTGTACACAGACTGAGCCAACCAGGCGCCCTAAAAACACATCTTCTTGACGATTCTATATGCATGTGCATCCACTCCTAACATGGCTATGCCACATAATTATACAATAAAATTTTGTAAAAGCATAGCTAGTTCTTTGCCCACATAACCAGAAAAAAATGATAGTTAGAGCATGACATGTTATAAAGTAATTTAAAAAAAATTATTTATTTTATTTTGAGAGAGAGCATGTGAGCAGGGACTGGGGCAGAGGGAGAGAGAGAGAATCTCCAGCAGATTCTGTGCAGAGCATGGAGTCCGACTTGGGACTTGATCCCACGACCCTGAGATCATGACCAACAGTCAGATCCTCAACTGACTGACCCACCTAGGTGCTCCTAAAGAAAGTAATTTTGATTTATTTGACTAGCTGTTAATGTCACCCAGCAAGATGTCTGGGTTCACCGAATTATGGAACTGGGCAACTTCTCTGTGCTTTTTCATAAGTATGCTCTAATATCCACTATAAAGGACTCATGAAATCAGAGGGGAAAGGTAGAGATGGATACAAATAATTGTTGGAATTAAGGAAGAACCAACATATACAAATAATTAGAAAGCATTGTAACTTTGTAAATGTTCATTCACTCATTCAGAAGATATCTACTGAGTGCCAGTATCAGAAGATACTGAAGATATCTTCTAAATGCTATAGGCACAGCTCCCCGTCCCCATCTTACTAGACGAATGATAAAGTAATTGGTGTGTTAATGCACAGATATGTGTGTGCAATATTTTTAGGTGGTTAGAATTCTGTAGAAAAATAATGCAAGACAAATGGAAAATAATTCATTATGATACAGTGTGATTGAGGAAGACCTTGCTGATAAAGTGACATTTGAGTGGATCCTTGAAGGATGTGATCAAGCCAGCCTATTGGGCACAAGTGCCGTGCAAGGCGAAGAGCAAGAGGAAACCTCCAAAGGGGAAATTTGTATTAAAAGGCAGAGACCAGGATGGATGGAGGTGAGAGTATACCCCTTTTAAAAAAATACCTCTAATATTTTCCTCTTATCTTTTACCTCCCATAAGATGTTAAATAATAATGGCAGTATGGGAATGTTTGCCTTATTCCTGACTTCAGTGGAAATATTTTTAGCCTTTCCCTGTTAAGCATGATGCTGGCTTATAGACTGACATAAAAATGTAAATGAAACCCCCAGGTGTTTAAGTTGCCTATGCCTGCCTATGCAGTCACACCAAAATGTAGAGACTTAAAAGTAATAATCACTTTATTATTTCATGTTTCTCTGGATTTACCAGCCTTGGCTCATCAGTTTTTCTGCTTTAGCATACTTCATCTTGGGCTGTAGTTGCCTGGGGGCTTGGCTAGGTTGGTGCTAGGAAGATGGCTCACTCGTGTATGTGTATGTGTGTGTGTGTGTGTGTGTGTGTGTGTGTGTGTGTGTGTGGCAGTTGCTACTATATTGTGGGAGCTGAGCTGGAGCTGTTGACTGGCGTGCCTTAGTTCTTATTTTGTTTGGTCTTTCCATATGGCTTGGGCTTCATCACACTGACTACTGGGTGGAAACCCTGGGCTCCAGTGTAGTAGAAAATCAATTTCTCTTCATCCTCTTGGGTAAAAGAGTCACAGGACCAGCTGTGGGTTGGGGAATAAACTCTGCCTCATGGTGGTGGAGGGACGTATTTATAGAAGGAGAGAGGAGCTGACAGTGGTTATCTTTGGAGGCTATCATACCATCAAGTCCCTATTTTGCTGTTGTTATTATTAAATCAAATTTTGTTATTAATTTTTATAATGCTTTGTCAATCTCCATGAAGATGACCATACTATTTTTATCCTTAAACCTATTGATATGATAAGTTTTATGTATTTTTTTAAAGATTTTATTTATTTGTTAGAGAGGGAGAGAGAGAGTGAGATAGAGGGGGCGAGAGAGAGAGAGAGAGAGCGCGCACACATAAACAGGGGGAGTGGCAGGCAGAGGGAGAAGCAGGCTCCTAACTGAGCAGGGAGCCTGATGTAGGACTCCATCTCAGGACTCTGGGATCATGACTTGAGCTGAAAACAGACGTTTAATGACTAAGTTGCTCAGCATTCCTGATGAATTTTATGAATAGATCTTCTAATATTGAACTGTCCTTAAATACTTGGAATAAATCTCTCTTGTACATGCCTTTATCTGTATGATTCTTCATGGGATCCTTAGCTTCTGTGATCTGAACTAGATCTATGGAAGCTTCTAAAACCTTCAGATCATTCTCTTTTTTGCACTTCTTTATATACATGGGATATAATTTTTTCTCTTCTAGGTGTGTCCCTCACCTTAAACACTATATTTTTATTTGCAATTTTGAGACTTGTTACAACTGGGCTTTGTCTCCTCAGCTTCTTTCTACTTCCTTCCTTTGTTTCTTTGGTGAGTTCTGCTGTTTTGGACATCCTTTTAAATTTTTTTTTACAGATTTTATTTATTTATTTGACAGAGAGAAACACAGCTAGAGAGGGAACACAAGCAGAGGGAGTGAGAGAGGGAGAAGCAGGCTTCCCGCCGAGCAGGGAGCCCGATGTGGGGCTCGATCCCCTGTCTCTGGGATCATGACCTGAGCCGAAGGCAGTCACTTAACCAACTGAGCCACCCAGGCTCCTCTTTGGACATCCTTTTAAAATTATTTTGGAATTTATGTCCTAGCTTTACTGGAAACAGTTTATATTTTTGTTTTCCATTTTTTCTTTTGGATAGTTTTCAGGAAGAGGAGAAAGCTGAAATCATGGTCATATCAGAAGCCCCAATATGTAAACATAAAATTTTTACAGAAGTAAATATACAAATATTAAATTGATTTTCACAGGCTCTCAATAGGCATTTTAGAGTTGAAATTGAGAAGTGAAAGATTTCATTATTTGTGAAAATAGGGATGAGATTATTATAAGTTACTTTGTTTTATCTTATCTTTGGTAGCAAATACAGCTCTCTCATGGAAAGCTTGAGGCAATTTATATTGCTTCCAAGGAAAAGTTTTCTCCTCCATCAACTCCCAACTGTATCTTAAAAATGTATAAATTATAGATGTTTAACTGATGGGGATTATTTAAGTGATAGTTGGATGCAATTAGAGAAAATGCTTTTCCTTGAAGATTGACCTCAGTCACTTCCCAAATTATGATGGGCTGAGGGTCTGAAGAACAGCTCTGGGAGTTAGCAAGAGGCCCCCCAGGGTGGGGGTATGGGGAAAAGGAAATTCGAAAAATTAATTTTAAGAGTCAGAGAACACTAGGGAAATCAAGAAGGAAACAAATGCAATCTTCCCAACAACTAAATCTATCCAAGTAGGGACTAATTGCACTTATCTGTGAATTTGGTAGAGTAGACCTGGGGTTTTCACTAGGTAATAGATTGTTTGAGGTCTATTATCAACAGTTAACAGTACAGTTACAATTATGTCTGTAGAATAGAGTGTTTTAATATCGTGAGTCTTTTTAAGGTCGTAAAAATGGATTTACATACCTGACTAGAAACGATTCTTCTGGTGTGGCAGCTGGGTGATCTGGGCTGTGGAGACCCTCTTCCAGCCACCCCCCCACACACACACCTGCTGCTGAGATAATGCCCACGGTGCTGAGGCGTTTCCACCCCTAAGGGGAGCAAGCAGGCTGTATGTACAAGTTACAGTGTAGGAAACAATACCTCTGGTTCTGAGCCCTATTTTGGGCATTAACACATGCACATTGCCAACGAATGTGTGAAGGGACAAATCAGGATGAACTGCGTTCGTAGAGATGCAGTCCTGGGGAAAGAGTATATATATATAGCTAATTATATCTTATGTTATTTTACACTTGTCATGCATTTAATAAATAAAGTGATTTACTGCTAGTAGGAAACAATAACACTATCAATAGTATTTTCCAATGTACAAAATGCTTTCATGTACATTATACAATTTGTGATTTCTTGGGTATGTTTGGCTAATGTAGATTAGTTGCTTGGGAACCCCTACAATATTATGTTATCAAGAAGACAGTTTACTTCATAGATGCCTGATTTCAGTGCAAAATTACACATTCAGGAGAGTTATGGTGGTAATAAATTTACTTAACATGATATTTTTAGAGGCTCTCATGGGGGAGTGAAATTGTATGATGAAATGGGACTATAGACATTTGTAAAGAGCTTTTAAGGATATACTTTTCTCTTTTTTTAGATTTTATTTACTTATTAGAGAGAGAGAGAGAGTGCAGGCATGTGAGCAGGGAGTGTGGCAGGCAGAAGGAGGGGGAGGGAGCCTGGTGTAGGACTCAATCCCTGGACCCTGGGATCGTGACCTGTGCCAAAGGCAGATACTTAACAATCTGAGCCACCCAGGTGCTCCTAATACCATCTTTTCTTAAGAACAAACAGACATGTTGAAGTTATAGGGACGAGATTGACCCCAATCTGGAAAAGCACAGCTGTGAATTGGGTACCCAAAGAATATGTTAATGTATTTCCTTCCTTTTTTTTTCTACCAAGAGAGTTAGGATTTCTTCATCTTTGTTTCTCTTTATCTCTGTCACACACACACACACACACACACACACACACACACACACAGATTTAGTATCAACAATGAGTTGGATTACACTTATAATTCAGTCTTCCAGAGATGTCAAGATTGGAATGCTCATATTGAAAATATTGCTTCCGGCCTTGAGCTGATAATGGTGGTGTGAAAGTTAGTCTCTGACTACTTCACAACTTTCTCATGAAACTGCAGATAGTAACCTCCCCCTGAGGAAAACATGTACCTGTGGGTGACAGAATGAGGCCTAGATGTGCTTTCTCCCCCTGTGCACCACTGTGGATCACCTATGATAATGGGAGGGAGAGTAGGCCAACTGTTAAAAATGTGGTGCATAAATATAGAGCTTGGATGGAAATGAGACACACAAAAAAGTCCGTAACTCTAAGGAAGAACATCTGTCAGTGCTGGGAGTCTGCTGCAGAGACATGCAGGGGGACCTAGAGACAGACAGAACCACAGGACCTCTTTCTTAGACTAATAGGTCCTACTCTAGCAATAGTCTCCATGGTTGGTCATAATTTCCTCCTTTTCAACTATACACACAGTGTGGGTAACACCCGGAGGAAGTGCCCACAACATCTTCACAAATGGCTTTCAGCTTTGAATTCCATGAGTAACAAGCTAAAAGTCCATTTATCTACCCAGGAGTCCCAAATTCCGCTCTTACTAATTCTTAGCACTCATCATCAACAATGATAGGTGCCTTTAGAGCAGCAGGGACTCCTCTGCGTCCTTCCTTCTCTCCTCATTAGCTCCTTTATGCTCTCCAGAAATACAGGTGAGGAGAGTAAGAAATAAAACCGGTTTTGAAGGTGCATTCCTCTGCCTTTGTTCTTTTGGCATTCAGACCCAACACTATACCAGGCTGCTTCCATTTTGAAGTGGGTCCATTCACACTGAAATCATCTTGGAATCTTTGAAGGGGGAGATGCTAAAACCACCATTTTGGAAATGATACAGCAATGTCATATTTAAACCTTTCTAGTCTAAATCCCTCATTTTTGGTTTAAGACAATCATCTTGGGTGTCTGGGGTAATGTATGATGCATTTTTCATCACTAGGGCACCCATTGTGTTCCTGACCCTGGAAAAAGTACCACATCCTTTCTTTGGTGTTAGAAATATAATCAGCTGACATGATACTCTATGTGGAAAACCCAAAAGACTCTACCCCCAAACTACTAGATCTCATACAACAATTCAGTAATGTGGCAAGATACAAAATCAATGCACAGAAATCAGTTGCATTCTTATACACTAACAATGAAAAAATAGAAAGGGAAATCAGAGAATCAATTCCGTTTACTCTAGCACCAAAAACTATAAGATACTTAGGAATAAACCTAACCAAAGAAGTCAAGGATCTGTACTCGAGGAACTACAGAACACTCATGAAAGAAATTGAAGAAGACACAAAAAGATGGAAGAGCATTCCATGCTCATGGATCGGAAGAATAAACGTTGTCAAAATGTCTATACTGCCCAGAGCAATCTACACTTTCAATGCCATTCCGATCAAAATTCCACCAACATTCTTCAAAACGTTGGAACAAACAATCCTAAAATTTATATGGAACCAGAAAAGACCCCGAATCGCCAAGGAATTGCTGAAGAAGAAAAGCAAAGCTGGGGGCATCTCATTACCTGACTTCAGGCTTTATTACAAAGCCGTGATTACCAAGACAGCATGGTACTGGCACAAAATCAGAGAAATAGACCAATGGAACAGAGCGGAGAGTCCAGATATGGACCCACAAATCTATGGGCAAATCATCTTTGACAAAGCAGGGAAAAATATCCAGTGGAAAAAAGATGGTCTCTTCAATAAATGGTGCTGGGAAAATTGGACAGCTACGTATAGAGGAATGAAACTAGACCATTCGCTTACACCACACACAAAGGCAAACTCGAAATGCATGAAAGACCTCAACATGAGGCAGGAATCCGTCAAAATCCTGGAAAAGAACATAGGCAGTAACCTCTTTACATCAGCCACAGCAACTTCTTTCAAGACACATCTCCAAAGGCAAAGGAGACAAAGCGAAAATGAACTTCTGGGACTTCATCAAAATAAAAAGCTTCTGTACAGCAAAGGAAATAATCAACAAAACAAAGAGGCAACCCACAGAATGGGAGACGATATTTGCAAATGGCACTACAAACAAAGGGCTGGTATCCAAGATCTAAAAAGAACTACTCAAACTCAGCATCCAAAAAGAAAATGAACACATCAAAAAATGGGCAGGAGACATGAAGAGGCACTTCTCCATAGAAGATATACAAACGGCTAACAGACACATGAAAAAATGTTCAGCGTCACTAGCTATCAGGGAAATTCAAATCAAAACCACACTGAGATACCACCTTATACCAGTCAGAATGGTCAAAATTAACAAGTCAGGAAACAACAAGTGTTGGAGAGGCTGTGGAGAAAGGGGAACTCTCTTACACTGTTGGTGGGAATGTAAGCTGGTGCAGCCGCTTTGGAAAACAGTGTGGAGATTCCTTAAAAATAGCACCTTCCTTGGGGAAGAGGGTGGAGTGACCCAGTAAGGGATTCCAGGGACCAGACATTATCCCTAGAATACAAGAAACTTCATGTTTCCGAGACTTGATGTTAAAACGAGGAAAGAACAGGTGGGGCGCCTGGGTATCTCCACTGGTTGGGCATCCAAGTCTTGGTTTCAACTCAAGTCATGATCTCAGGGTCCTGAGATCGAGCCTGCATTGGGATCTGTGCTGGGTGTGGAGCCTGCTTAAGATTCTCTTTCTCCCTCTCCTTATGCCCCTTTCCCCCAACCCCTCTAAAAAAAATGAGAAAAGCACAGAAATTTGGGGAGTAATAGAGGAGGATCCCCCTCTACTATGGAAAGGATTCTAGTGGGTCTTAGTAGAAAAAGTCCCGAGAGTTGGGGCTGAAAAAATCCTGTCCTTGAAGAATTATAGAGAAAAATTTTACTTAATTTTCTCCTTCTATAGATTGGATAGACTGCTCAGGGGCAGACTTGCATTATTCCTTCTGAATTGCTGATTAACTCACCACAGCATATTTCCATAACTGAATTTCTATGATTCTCACATATACCATTAAAATATTTCCGAAGTATTTTTTCCCCTAATAAAGGAAAAAATTTAAATAGTATTAGCATGAGATTTGGCTGATCAGGAGCTGCTTGTCAAGTTCATATACCACACGGACTTTCTCTTAAAACATGTATGTTCACTTTCAGGTAGAATTCACTGGATGAAGGTACTGCAGAGGGGGAGGGGAACTCTTAATGCACACACCACAGAAAGTTTGGGATTCTTTAAAAAAAGAAGTAGGAGAACATGGAAAGACTAAGAACAAAAACAATTTTTTATGAGGCTCTTTCTTGAGTATGCCATATATCTTTTGATGGCAGGTTATTGATTTTAAGAACCATGAATAGAAAAAAATGTGCATTAAATCCTCTGAAGTCTCCATTTTCAGATACTTTGTTTAAAGGTTGTTGGTGTCCATTTACAAAGAAATAGAAAAACGGCAACAACTTTTAATGGACAAATAGATCATTCTGCAAGCAGATTCTTCTCACCCTCAAAATGCTTTACTTGGTGCTTTTTCTCTGGGCTCTGAGTTAATTGCAGTTTTGTAGGAATAACCAGACATTGGCTATAAAATCTGTCCATAGAATAGAAATTCTTTTCCTCAGTTCACAGAGAACAGGCTTCTAAACTGTTCATGGGGTGGTGAAAGATGGGGAGGCTGAGGCAGTGATACAATCAGAAAGGATATCTTTTGGGGGGGGGAGGGTCTTCCCAGCTCCTTGTGACATTGAAGGCCAATAAAACGTGTTTTCCCGAATGTTCAGTGGATGCTTTGAAAGCTCTGTTCGTCTATATTCCTGACTCTCTTCCACTTCTTCCCCATCATTGTAAACTCTAACTGGAAAGTTTGGAAATCATAAGGACCCATGTATCAAACCAGGTGTGATGTGAAGTAATTTCTTTTATTGTGTATACTGTACTTAAGGTTAGTTAATGATGTAGTAGGGTCCAAAATAACTCATGGTCTTGTAGATACCCCAGAACTCTCATAGCTTGGAGCCTAAGATTCTCTTTGTGTACAGAAAAATCTGAGTTCTAGACTACCCTGGAATAAGATGTCTTTTATGAAACTGATATTCAATCTCTGGTAATTGGTGAGGTTGTCAAATAGCATTTCTGGCTAAATAAACTTTTAATGTGTTAGTGGGTAGAAAGTAAATGAAGCATAAAAGTCACTCAGGATGATTTGTAGTCTACTGCATACTAAATTCTAGTCAGACTAGTGTATCTGTTACAATGATTGGGTGCTCAGTATTATAAAACAGAGTGATCTATGGTAACCACAGGGACCAAGACATCTCCTAGAACACTAAAAAATATGTCAGCATACTGAGCCAAGATTAATTCTGGGATTTGAAGAAATCCCATGTTTTGAAAGCCTTAATGTGATACTGTAATGTGGATAAACCCAGGAACAACTTAATAGAGACATATTAAAATGCTGGGGGAGAAATGTAGTACTCTTTTATTGGCAACTTCGGTCCTGTGCACTAGTCAGACTGACCTAACTTAAATAACAAGCAGAAAAGAAAACAATTTAAAAGATTATTTAATTTAGATTTTTACATCCTGTTAATGACTGTACCTAACCATTTTGATGAGGTGCCCATTCCTACCGAACCATTACAAACACTACTGAGTGCCAGCTATGGGTTTGAAAGCAACCTGTTCATGATTCACTGAAACTGAATTTGTGAGAAGCTACCCATTAAAAATGGGGAAATTCAAGGTCAGCTATTTATGAAGGGAGTTGGAAATATCTGGGTGTATTGTCTGAAGACAAGGAGGAATATTTCCTCAGTCTTCAAACATACTGAGTCATCATTCTGAGGATGATGATAAGGAGTTCTCCATTTTTGCTGAGCCCAAGTGAGAGAAGATAGCTTGGATCTGTTGTCGAATGGATTCCATTTATCTAAAAGGCAGGACTTGGGGGCACCTGGGTGGCTCAGTTGTTAAGCATCTGCCTTCAGCTCAAGTCATGATCCCGGAGTCCCAGGATCAAGCCCTACATCGGGCTCCCTGCTCGGTGGGAGGCCTGCTTCTCCCTCTCTCACTTCCCTGCTTGTGTTCTCTCTCTCGCTGTGTTTCTGTCAAATAAATAAATAAAATCTTAAAAAAAAATAAAAAATAAAAGGAAGGACTTGGTATGGAGAATTAGTAAGGGGGTGGAATGAATAGAATAAAACCTCTACAGGAAAGTTTATCCCTAATATTGATTGACACTTAAGATTTAACATTCATTCTCTCTTTTAAAAAGTTTGGTTAAAAACATGTCTACTGTAGAAAATTATTTTTTTAAAAAAAGGATTATTTATTTATTTGACAGAGAGCTCACACACATGCACACAAGCAGGGAGAGGGGCAGAGGGAGAGGGAGAAGCGGGTTCTCCACCCCACCCTCTGTAAACCCCTGCCCCCAGCTGGGAGCCCGATGTCCAAAGCTTGATCCCAGGACCCTGGGATCTGAGCATCTGAAGGCAGACTTTTAATGACTGGAGCCACCTGGGCACCCCTATGATAGAAAATTCTCGAGACTCTTATTTACCAGCTTGAACTATGGCAAATGTCATGTGAAATACATTTTAGTTGAGGAAAAAAATGCATTTAGGGCTTATAGTGTGAGCTCATCCAACATGAGCAAAAAGGAATCTTGAGAGACAGAGAAAGAGCAAGAAGCCAGTTTCCTTCTCATATTTCTTACTTTGGCAAGTATAAAATGCCCCATTTTTAATATATATGAACATGTTCATTGCATTTCTTGCAAGTATAGCAGCTGAAAATTAGTACACTTTCTAGCTAATGAATGCTTGTGTTTTATAAATATCATTCATAATTCCTAGGAGTTTTACACCTGTTATACATTAAGCAGATTATTGACTTACTCGTTTTCCTCAAAATTAATCTGTCTGGAAGAAAAGTTATATGGCACATACTTTAAGGAATTACACTTTTCTTTTTTGTCTCTATAACATCCAAAAACAGATAAAATAGAACTCCTTTATATAATTAGGAAAACAACTTTTGCCTGCTTAAATCACTCAGAACTCACAAGTTTGAAATTTGACTGGAATTAAATATTTTGGAATTTTTTCCTAGAAAAATAAAATTGTTTTGCAATTTCTAAACCAAGCTGGCAGAATATTTCTGAATGTATCTTTATGATGCTTAGGATATATCCTTTTGAGATGTGGGAGGATCAGATTTCAACATAGAAAATTATCCTGACTATATAAAATGCTAACTTCAGTATAAGTGCAGTGGTTAAGACTGTGGGACTTTCAGATATCATTCATTCATTCATTCATTCATTCATTCAGTAGACATTTCTGAGTGTCTTTTGTGTCATAGGTTTATCCCCAGGCATTGGGTCATAAGAGAAAACAAGACAGAAAGAAGCTTGCCTTTATGAAGTGTACAATCTAAAGGGAAACAAGAAATGGACAATTAAATAAACAAACAAGATAGTAATTACAAAGGAAATAAATAGGTCTTAAAAGGAAGACTTATTTAATCTGAGTGGGCTGGCCTCACTGTGGAGATAACATTTGAGCTGATAGATTTGAATCCTTTCTGCCACTTCCCAGCCTTGTGATGTTGGACAGGTGACTTCTCTGTTTCAGTTTTCTTATCCATGAAATAAAGATACTTACTACCTAGAGAGATTATGGGGCCAAAGAAGTAAGCAAAAGCAACACAGGGTTTGACATATATTAAATTCCTCACTAAATAGTATTAGTGAATTAGGATTATTATTTTTTTAAGGCTCCAGGCAAAACATGGAGCCCAACATGGGGCTTGAACTTAAAACCCTGAGATAAAGACCCAAGCTGAGATCAAGAGTCAGAGGCTTAACTGACTGAACCATCCAGGTGCCCTGTACATTATGACTTTTACTAATCAGCTGTACATATTCCTGCAAAGGGATCAGGAAGCAATTTTGTTCACTATGTTACATTCTGCTCAGGCCACACAGAGCCTGTTGTTTCTCCCCTGTTGACAAGCAGAATCACTTCTGAGGCTTGATTTGTTAATCTGTATTAAACAACTGAAGAAACTCCAAAGGAAGACTGAGTCCCTGGCAGGACTCTGTCAACTGGTTGACTGGGTAAGGGTGCCTGAGTCCCAGTTCTGAGATTTCTGCCTCCCCCAGAATTGACATGCTGTCTCTTTCCGGAACCAGATTCGAGCCCAAGGACGAGCCTTTCTGGACGCTCAGTAACTGCATTTTCCATTTTTGTGTTTCCCAAATGTAGGTCAAAGCATGAAGAACAGTAGGATTGACTGAGGGGAAACAGATGTTTATGTTCATTTCATAATCGTAGGGCTGGGTGGATGTGAAGAACAGTACAGGGCATCGAAGATTTCCAGAGCTACACCAAAATCACCCCAGGGTGCCTGGCTCCTTCATGTTTTTGTTTTTGTTTTAATTTTCCATAACCCAGTAACCCTATCCCTCCATCCCCAACCCCCCAGCAACCCTCAGTTTGTTTCCTGAGATTAAGAGTCTCTTATGGTTTGTCTCCCTGCCTGGTCTCATCCAGTTTCATTTTTTTCCCTCCCTACTCCACAAGACTCCCCACCCTGCTTCTCAAATTCCTCATATCAGAGAGATCATACGATAATTGTCTTTCTCTGATTGACTTATTTTGCTCAGCATCATATCTTCCCCTGAGAGGAGGTGTTCTTGAATTTCCCTCAGTGAAGGTCTCTTGGTCAGGCCAATGCTTCTTTTCCAGACAGCAGATGCCACAAATAGAGAGATTCAGTTGTGAGACTTTGTCAGTCATGGCTGAGGCTCCTCTCTCAGCAGCTGGTGCTTGGGGCACCCTCATTTGCTTAGTTAGCCCCCTTTCTGTTGTCTTACAATGCCTACTCATTTCTGTTCTGAGCTCAGAGGCTTCCCTGTCCTCCCTGCCTCAGCCCTCTCTCAACACTGAGCCTCAGCCTCGTGCATTATCTTTCTTCCAGGATCTCTCTACACCCAACCTTGACAGCAGATCTTTGACAAGAGGACTCTGGTCCTCATTTAGGAATTTGCTAGTTGTTTCTGAGAGGTTCTAAAGGCCCTTTCTGTTTTATAGAATTTTCCTTGTCAGAAACTCCCAAGTCAAGAAATTATATATGTGGATATGTATTTTCAAAGTTGCTTTTTACTAGTTGATGTCTTATCATAGAACTGTCCCTCTTGACTTGATTTATAGGCACCTTATAGTATAAAGAAAGGTTTTCTGAACTTGCTAAATTACTTTAGATTGAACTATATGACCTTATGATATCCAAAGGATTTTGAACTGTGAAATGGCTGTCTCATAGGTTCCATCTAATAAGAAACACTTAGGATGCTTATTGAAATTCATATTTCCCGCTCCTTCTCTCAGTGGGGTTGATACAGCAAACTAAGGCTATGGCATGGACTAAAGAATCTGCATTTTCAACAAACAGGTTTTTTTCTGGTGAGCAGGCAAGCTTGGGAAATATAGGCGTGTCGTTTGTAGCAGAATAAACCCCTCATTCAATATGCTGCTTAGGGCAGTTACTCTCGTTTTTGTGGGTCTACTGTATTTGGCATAGAAATTTCAACTTAGTGATTGTAGTAAAGATCACTAAGGGTCTATTAAGATCTGTTCACCTTTTCTTTGGATGTAAAGCCAGACTCTGTCACAATTATGTATGGCCCAGGCTCTAATTTCGCCGTAATGAAGTATGAACAGAAGTGATGCTTGGCACTTGTGGATCTGGCCCACCCCACGGCCCCTTGCCGTCACTCCTCCCTATTCTTTTACCTTCCACTGTCTCGATACATGGCCCTATGTAGCCCCAGGTAAGTGTAGAGTCACAAGATGGAATAAAGTCAATCCTTGAATGGTCTCATGGAGCAGAGCCATCTCATCAACACAAACGCTTGCCCAGCCTGTTATATGAACAAGAAATAGAATCCTAATAGTTTGAATGATTATATCCTCGAGTCTATTTGTTACAGCATCCTAGTCTACTGAGTGTGATGTCATTACAAGAACCTAAAAAAAAAAAAAAAAAACCCAAAAAACAAAAACAACAAACTGTGCTGTTGGTCTAACTGTTCAGTGCCAAGTGGTAAGAAAACAGAATAGTCTGGAAAGATCAAGATCTATACTCTCCTGGGGCAAGACTGCAGTTTTGCTAAATTATCTGTGAAACCTTCAAGGTAAACTGAGTTCCTATAATGTCTATAGCACTCAAAGGAAAGACTGTTATTATATATTAATTGTTACTTATTGTATTTAGCATGGTGTTCTAAGAAAGAAAAGAACTGGCTATTTATTTATTTATTTATTTATTTATTTATTTATTTATTTATAAGATTTTATTTATTTATTTGACAGAGAGAAACAAAGCTAGAGAGGGAACACAGGCAGAGGGAGTGAGAGAAGGAGAAGCAGGCCTCCCGCCGATCAGGGAGCCCGATGCGGGGCTCGATCCCGGGTCTCCAGGATATTAACCTGAGCTGAAGGCAGCCGCTTAACCAACTGAGCCACCCAGGTGCCCCAGAACTGGTTATTTTTTTTAAGCAGAGATGATAGAACACAGGTATTGATGGAGTTACAGAGTTATAAAATTGATTATTTTTGGATTCCATGAATAGAAGATATAATTAAAAAAGGAGCCATATATGTCCACTTCTCTAAACAGGAGAATCAGGTCTGTGTCAAGTCTAAGATCCTTTGCATCTAAGCCTTCTTCTTCATATGGCCTCTTTGTGGCTTTTGTTTATTTGAGGGGAAAAAAAGACATTGGCTACAGGAAGCAGACAAATAAAGTATTTTTTTTTTTAAAGATTCTATTTATTTGACAGAGAGAAACACAGCTAGAGAGGGAACACAAGCAGAGGGACAGAGAGGGAGAAGCAGGCTTCCCGCCGAGCGGCAAACCCGATGCGGGGCTTGATCCTGGGTCTCTGGGATCATGACCTGAGCCGAATGCAGTCGCTTAACTGACTGAGCCACCCAGGTGCCCCAAATAAAGTATGTTTAAGAAATATGTCTAAGAAAGACATACTCTGGTTTTGGATGTGGTTACTGCTCCACAGAATTTACCAGAATTTACCAAAAACCTGGTAAGTTTTTGAGACCTGTGTTTCCAAAGACATGCCAAACTTGTACTGAGTATGCCTATAGCTACAAAACAATACTGAGCCCCCAGATTATACAAGCAAGAAGCAGGCTGTGAAAGTGTTGTAATCCCCCAGCAAAACATGCTGTCTAAGCCCTAATTGAGATTTGTGTCACGGAGGGCATTGGATGAACAAGAAGAAACTCCTGGACCTGAGTCAGGAAAAGTTAGGACTCAGGGATGCAACGTCAAGACTAAAGGAAGCCTGAATTTCTTCTCCCAGAGAATAGCATCAGCCTCAATCCAAAAAAATTCTTCCATTGACAGCACAGAGGGTCTTCCCAATGTTTGCTGTCAGGATTCTGTTATTGCCATGTGTCTCTCATTCTTTCCTTTTCTGAAGGGGTTTTGAATATTTTGGTTATTCCATCCCTGTTCTATCCTTGTTTAAGGGGTAATTGTGTAAATGGGGAAGATGATGAATGTCCTGTCGGACCACCAGGAACCACATCTCCATCAGATGGAAAGAGCCCTGTATCACCTGCAGACACTGGATTCTGATCTGGTGTGGTAACAGAAAGGGACTCTGGGTGGTCCCTTTGTGGAAAAGGGCAAGTTGGTATGACATGGGAGAAAAGTGTGAAAGGATATTTAGTGGCTAGAGAGCCAGAAACAAGCAGAGATGTCTGCATGTCTCCACTGAAATCTATCCTTCCCTCTCTTGGGTCTGTTGGTGGGCTTCCTATACAAGCCTCTCTTAAAATGAGGCGTGGCCTTGGGACTCATTTACAAGTCCTCTGGAGTGTGACTGGAAATGATGTCTGTCACTTCCAGACATAGCCCATAAAACTTTCCATTCCAGTTTGTCCATGTTCTTTCTCATGAGGCTGGTTGGATGCAGATAAATGAGATCCCGGGGGATGGCAAGATCACAAGATGGAAGGAGCCTGGGTGTCTAGATGACTAAATGGAGGGAAGCAGCCCCACTGACTTGACTCCTTGCCCAGGACCATAACATTAACAAGAAACACGCTGCCATAGTGTTAATCCATTACATGTTTGGGTTAGGTTAGCATACCCTAACTAACAGTGGCTTTTTGATTAATTTTAATAGCTATGAAACTCTAGGCTACCTATATTGTTTGTTTATTGCTTCATGGCCTCCTTTCCAAGTCATTTAACATTGGGCATATTGGTTAATATCTCTGTGCCTTGATTTCCTCATAAGTAAAATTGGGAAAAGAATATACCTCACAAGATCATTGTGAGAAAACAGTGAACTGATGTATGAAAATATCTCAAACATGCCTGAATCATAGCAAAGAGTCTGGAAGTGTACAGCTACTGTTATTGTTGTTAATACATATACTAGTGACTCTCGGGTTTCATAATTAACACTACCACACCACTTGTTGGATCACACATAGCTATAATGAGACTCATGGTAACATCGCAAAGCAGTGCCAGAAATAAAAGCTGTAGTTCACAACCAAGACAAAACCAGGTCGATACACATGAATCAGGTCCTTTTGTTTCATGAAAGTTGGACACAATCAAGAAGCTGGTGGATTTCAGAGATTTCAGGAACAATGCCAGGCCATTCTTTGACTCACAGTTGGTCTCTATTGAATTCATGATGGAATTTATCCAGATTGCATTATACCCTGAAAATTAACTGTTTGGATTCTGCTGACTAACCCAGTGGGTGGCATGGATTTTTGTATGTGGGGAGGTAAATTTTCAGCGTCATATCAGCACCTGCATCCATGCAGAGAGGGTAGGGTCTCCCGCATAGGCCTGTGCAATATCATGCTCAGGATTGATGAGGAAGAGTGTTTCTCTTGAGTTGTGTTACCTGTCCTTTCCTGAGAGGCCTTATGTTCATTGCCCATCTTCATGCTGCCTTTGTAATACAGGCCAACTGTACCCAAAACATAAACATCCAATATACTGGGCTGTCTCTGAGCCAAATTTGCTATTCGTCTCACACTAAGAGGGAGAAATGGCAGATTTTGAAAAAGCTATTTCATAAATAAAATATTGTTTCCTAAAGCTCAACCTCCACGGGAAGACTGGTAGTAAATTTATGAAGGATTTCCTAGCCTGGATGTGAATGGAGTCAGGCCATGTGGAACTAAGTATCTTGGTCACGGAGAGTCTGTCCATCGAAGCCTGAGTTGGTCTTGTTCCTTGTTTTCCTGCCAGCTAAAACTGGAGTGCAGGATGGCTGGAAATGGAATGCGAGTGCTGTTTCCAGTCCTGGGAGCATGGTTGTTTTTGGGTCACAGATACTTAATTTTCTTTATCCCTATTCTCTGCTCTTTCCTTAATTCCAAGAGCTGCAGCTCACAGCTCACCATCCCTACAGTTTGCTTCGACTTTAGGAGTGTAATTTGCACCCTTGAAGCCTCTAAATGTGTTTGCTTCCAGAAGCATCTCAGGGTGGATGAGGTGGACATCTCAGGGTGTCCATGAAATTCCCGCCACTGCACCTTCAGTGTGGCCTCCAAGAGTCCAGAAAAGGCACCAGTCACACATTATGCCCCCTCAAAAGGAGATATTGTGGGGTCGGATAGCTACAAGATTTTGTGGTTTTGAGCATCATTGTATTTGGAACAAAGTGAGTGAGTCCACTGGTTCGTTCTTGTCTCTTCTTACACAAACTTCTTTTATATTTCCCTCTAAGTTTAAAATCTGGTGATTTAGTTCATAGTCCTATGAGAGTTGTTTCAGGTTTCCTTTTAGCTTACAGAAAATGAATTCATCCATTCTCCAGAGACTTTCAGGTGTCTTCAGAAAGAGCAAAAGGGAAACTCCTGAGTAAATATTTCCAAATGGGTAGAACTATGCCACAAATCTTTATAGGCCTGGGGTTTGGTTATTCACTTTCTATTATTTTGTGTTACTCCCCCTCCTTCCCTTCCCTGGTGTATTGGACAGTTTCCCCTCCTGCTCTGGCCATTAATGTTGTGATTAAGTCTACCTTGGACGGATCACCATTTAATTAAGTGAAAAAGTTAGACTTGACTCTCAGCTCTCTGTGAAAACTACTTCCTTTTATATCTCATTCAGTTGGTAGAACAACTAGATTTTCTCCCCTCTTTCCATGAATCATGTGAATTTCCTGCATAGGCAGCTAGATTTGCAAATAGTGACTTCAAAGATGAGTTTTGAAACACAGGTGGTTTTTTGACAAATTCTGGGAGGGGTGGTGGCAGAAGAAAGAGCCACAGACAAAATCAGTTCAAAGCCAGAGGCTGATGGAAATGGCAAATGAGGTTCACCATGCACAGGCTCCAACACGAACAGGCTTGTTTGACGCACCCATGTACATGAATATACAAATCAGGGACATAATCTAACTTGACACACAAACTAGCAAAACACAAAATGGAAGTGTTATCCTTATGTCATATGTTATGCAAAACATCATTTGATAATACTTCATCGATGGGGGGGG
>PITA01028775.1:0-18855 GCA_004023965.1 Spilogale gracilis | reverse complement strand
TTTGCACCTTTGGTTCATCTGGGAAGCACCTATGTATCTTTCAAAACTCAGTTCTGGGGAGTCCTTCCATATGAAGCATATTGGCCTCCCAGGTGGAACAGCCAGCCTTTATTGCCCCCCCCCCCTTGAGGGTTTGCTGCGTTCGAAGAACACAAGAGAGTTCTGTTTGATCTCTTGTCATCTCTGGTAAAGCCTGAGCTCTCTGAGGGTAAGGACTTTCCTGACCCTGGGCAATCAGGCACCAACCATAAGTCTAGCACCTAGGCACTGGGGATGCGGCAGAGAAAAGACAGACACCCCCCTGCCTTCAAGAAGCTTAGATTCTTTTTTTTTTTTTAAAGATTTTATTTATTTATTTGACAGACAGAAACACAGCCAGAGAGGGAACACAAGCAGGGGGAGTGAGAGAGGGAGAAGCAGGCTTCCCGCCGAGCAGGGAGCCTGATGCGGGGCTCGGTCCCGGGTCTCAGGATCATGACCTGAGCCGAAGGCAGTCGCTTAACCAACTGAGCCACCCAGGTGCCCCAAGAAGCTTAGATTCTTATGAGGGTAACAGACAGACAATGAACACATGAGACGAGGAGATGATTTTCAGGCCAGAATTGTGTCATAAAAAGACTAACTTGAGTCATGTGGTAGAGAGGAACAGAACATGTGGATTGGGTGCTCAGGTAGGGTGGTCAAGGCAAACCTTTTGAGGAGCTCCATCTGAGAGGAGACCTGATAAGGAAAAGGAGGCAGCTGCACAGATCTGGGAGAAATACTTTCCAAACAGAAGAAGCAGCAAGTGCAAAGGCCCTGAGGTAGGGACACACTCGCATATCTGAGGGACAGAAGGAAAACAGTGAGCTGGAATGGAATGGTTGGGAGGCTGAGGTTTTTGAGGAAAGCAGGGACCCCATACACAGGCCTTAGAGTTGCAAAGGAGAACTTGGTCTTTGTTCTGAGTGCAGCAAGGAAACTCCAGGGGAAAAAAAAAAAACTGATTGCAAGAGGAAAAAGGACCCATTACAGTGAGCTTGACGCGGAGGCAAAGACTTGCTTGTGTTGTTGGCGAGGTCCCGAGTGCCAAGTGGTGGCTGCTTCTCAAATCAGCCACTGCCCAGCCTCCCGCATGTACACCCAGGGAGGCCGAAGTTGTAAATAAACGGGGAAGAGCCCTCTCTAGAATTTCAAAGTCTGGATACCCTCCAACAGAAAGGTGGACAAGGGGGAGGAAGCCATTCCCCCATTGTGCTAGTTAGTTCGGGCAAATGTTAAACTTCTGTGCAAAGATACCCCAAAATACAATGATTTGTTTCTCTCTTTGATAATAATCTGGCTTGTTGAGGTTGGCGACCCAAAGCAAGGTCAGCAGAGCTGTTGTGGGGGAGGGTCAAGGCCATGGTTGGGGGGAACTGACATCTAAGCAATTACAAATATAATCAGGGATGATTCTGGCTCCTGTGAGGCCCAGGAGGCCCTGATGAGCCCTCCCTCTTCTAGAGAATGCAAAACAGATGAGAAGGGCCTTCTCTTTTTCATCTCCTAGCACACTGTTGCCAGTTCTGTGCGAGCTTGTCCTCTGCCTGCTCTTCCTTCTGCCTGCTTCCTGCTGGGACTTGAGCCTCTCTGGTGTCACATCACCCTTGTCTCCTTCCCTGGGGTCCTGAGGGAGCCCTTAAGATAAGTGATAATAAAGATCAAGAAGGCTTCCCGCTGAGCAGGGAGCCAAATGCAGGGCTTGATCCTGGGACTCCAAGATCACAACCTGAGCCGAAGGCAGACTCTTAATGACTGAGCCACCCAGGCGCTCAATTTTATTTTATTTTTTTAAAGATTTTATATATTTGACACAGAGGGAGAGACCACACCTGCGTGAGAGAGCACAAGCAGAAGGAGGAGGAGAAGCAGATTCCCCACTGAGCAGGGAGCCTGACTCGAGACTCGATCCCAGGACCCTGATTTCATGACCTGAGCTGAAGGTAGACGCTTAGCGGCTTAACTGACTGAGCCACCCAGGTGCCCCTGATCTTTGTGTGCTGAGTTGTGGAGGGAGCAGGAGCCCTGACACAACCCCAGCCCCTGACTCTGGGGCGGATCTACACGCTGCTGCCTCTCACACCAAGAGGGGACATCTCTCTGGGGTCCACTGTGAGCCACAACCTTAGTCCGGTAAGGGCTGGGGACATTACTATCTAACAGGTTCCATGTGACCCATAGCCGGTGATGAGTGCGTATGACCCGAAAAGTCGTGACTCATGCCCACCCAGTTCCTGTGTGAATTTAAGGGGACGGGGAGGTCAGCCCAGGGGCCTGCTGGGAATTTGTCCCACTCTTGGCCCCACACAGAGAGAAATGAGACATCACCAGGCTGTCTCTAGCTCGCTGCGGGAGCACATATGCTAATACTGGAATGATACAGAGAAGATTAGCATTGCCCCTGAACACATTTTTGCTTTGTGGCCACTGTTGGTAGCAGCTCCTTGCTCCCCCCCCCCCCGCAACTTGGGAACCTTACCCTCCATGATGGCTTCTCTCTCCACAGGTCAGCCCTCAGGCTCCCTTCCTGATCGGGAGGCTGTCCAAAGCTTATTTCTAAATTAAACTGCCTTATCCCTCAAAAAACAAAAAAAACAAAAACAAAAACAAAAAAAACAAAGACTGGGCGCCTGGATGGCTCAGTCATTAAGCATCTGCCTTCAGCTCAGGTCATGATCCCAGGGTCCTGAGATCAAGGCCCGCATCTGGCTCCCTTCTTGACAGGAAGCCTGTTTCTCCCTCTCCCATCCCCCCTGCTTGTGCTCCCTCTCTCGCTGTCTATGTCAAATAAATAAATAAATTCTTTTTAAAAAAGGCAATTTTCGTGGGTAACAGAGAGGAGCTACGCTTGTGGTGAGCATGGTGTGAACTTGTCAAATCGCTGTGCTGTAAAGCAAAGCTAATGCCACCTTGTGTCAACTCTATTTCAATTAAGAAATTATTTGTTTTAAAAAGTAGTTTTTGTGTGCAGAGAAGATTATTTGGGGGTTTGTTTAGGTTTTAGAAATTACTATTCAGTTTGTTAAAGTTATACATAAAAGGAAAAAACCAGGTTCGTCCTTAAGCTCTTAATTTCAGGTTAAATAACTTATTATTTTAATTATAGGTCGAGCAAATTTGAGCAATCACTTCTCGGGAGGCTTTGATCCATTTTGGTCTCATTTATAGACATAAACTCCTGTAAATGTTTCCTATTGCATGACCCATCACATACAGTATATTTTCTCAACTTCCTAACTATAACTGGCCGACAATCTTTCTCAAGTAACTTTAGTGATTCTTATAAGCTTAACACCTTTAGATTAGAGATACAGTGTCTTTGAAATTTGATGAGTTGTCCCAGGACAATGCATATAAGAGTAAACTTAAGTTCAGCTCACTCAATTATATATTTTATTAATTTATTTTTTAAAAGATTTTATTTATTTATTTGACAGAGAGAAACACAGCTAGAGAACACAAGCAGGGGGAGTGAGAGAGGGAGAAGCAGGCTTCCCGCCGAGCAGGGAGCCCAGCCCAATGGGGGCTCGATCCTGGGTCTCCAGGATCATGTCCTGAGCCGAAGGCAGTTGCTCAACCAACTGAGCCACCCAGGCGCCCCTATTTTATTTATTTTTTTAAGTTTACTTATATATTTTTAAAGATTTTATTTATTAGAAAGATAGCATGCACAGGTATGCAAGCCAGGTAGGGGAGTGGAGGAGGAAGGAGATAAGCAGATTCCCTGCTGAGCAGGAAGCCCAGCATGGGGTTGGATTCCAGGACCCTGAGATCATGACCAGAGCCAGGCGTCCCTATTATTTGTTTATTTTGGGGGGGCTCAAACCTCAGGACCTCGAGATCAAGAGTTGCACACTCTTCTGACTGAGCCACCCAGGAGCCCCTCAATTATGTATTTTAAATTTGAACCACAAGGTAATCTGTTATTCTAATAAATCAACTTCACACACATGTTATAAGGATATAAAATGGCAAAACCATATTCACACACAAATATTAACATTTCAGTCTTTGTTCTTTTTACATTTCTTTAAGTCTTCTGGGGAGTAAAAAGTACTTACTCACTAGGGAAATCATCAGGTCACTTGAGCAATTTTTGAGGACACCTATTTGGCTGTTTGATGTTGCATAATGACCCAAGATCTCTATGCTGGGTCCTCACGCGTGCCCCTGATGGGAGGGCTCGGCGTAGATGTTTATCTCAAGACCTTCTGTTTGGGGTCATCTCAGAGCCCTTAGATTGCCTTGGTCCATATCCTTGGGACTGAGTCCTATCATTACCTAATTCTTTCCTCTGTTGATGGAAATCTGCAAACTTAGTTTCTAAATCATTGATTGGATTTTGTATTTCTTTGCCTCTTAAGATGTTTAAATGTCTGAAGACCTTCAAACTTCTAAACATTGCTAACTAATGTTTATTGAAGTCTTGCTATGTGCCCAGGATAGTTCTACGTGATTTCTTTCATTCATTCATTCATTCATTCATTCATTCATTCATTCATTCATTTGTCTAGGGTCATGTGGGCAGTTAAAGGATGTTACAGGATTCAGAGCCCATGCTTTTACCTGGGGCCTTGATTTTTTTTTAAAATTCTGGTAGGACCACTTTACTTTCATAATGATTAAAATAATTCTGTCTCCCAGGACATTGATTACCCAGTCATGGACATGTGCACGTTCATCTGGCTTTGTGTATGCTATTCAGACTATGCCTGAGTGGTACATCCAATTTGTGGTAGCCCTGATAAGTGTATCTTTGTGTTTTAGGAAATGGCCCTTGCTTTTCAATCTGAAGAGATATCGGAGAAACAATGTAGCAAAACATAAACTCTGGGAAGCTTTTGCCATGGAACTAAACACTCCAAAAGTCAGTGGTTTAAAACGACACTCATTTAGGGGAGCCTCACGGGCTCAGTTCGTAGAGGGTGCAACTCTTGCTCTTGGGGGTTCCAAGTTCAAGCCCCATGTTGGGTATAGGGATCACAAAAAAACAACAACAGCAACAACAAAAATAAAATCTTTAAGAAACAAAAAATAAAACAGCACCCATTTATTCTTCTTTACAACAGCTTTATTGAGGTTCGATTGACATAATAAATTATATATTTAAAGTGTACAATCAATGAGTTTTGACATATATGTAAATCTGTGAAACCATCACCACAAGTCAAGAGAATGAACACATCCATTACCTCCAAAAGTGTCCTCCAGACTCTTGGTACCCACCCCTCATCTCCCCCAAATCCCAGGCAATTCCTGACCTACCTTGCATCACTCTAGACTGGTATGCCTTTTTAAGTGTTTTACATAATAATTTTTGTTTGGCTTCTTTGATTCAGCATAGTTATTTCGAGATTCATCCATGTTGTGTTTGCCAATGTTTTCCTCTTTTTAGTGCTGAGTAGTATTGTATTTCAATTGTATAGGTGTACCCCAAGTTTTTTACCCATTTTCCTCTTGGAAGGTTAGGCTGAAACAGCTTGCCTGTACTGTTAGGGTCAGCTAGGAGTTGGCTGATTCAGGCTGGAGTTGGCTTCAAGTGGTAAGCTAGGTCCTCATTTGCTTCATCTATCTCTAGTCTTCTTTGGACTGGCATGCTAGCCCCCAGAATATTATCCCTTTGGCGATGGCAACAGCACAAGTGGGCAAGTCCCATGGCACACATTTCACACAAATATCCCATTGACTAATGTCTGTCCAAGACCAAGCCATCAGTAGACACAAGTTATTAAATAAAATATATTTATATGTACATATTTATATACATTATGGCCTATTGCAAAATATATGGCTTCTTAATTGACTTGTAAATACTAAATCTTAGAGACCAGTTCTAATACCATATTATACATAAAAAATAACAAAATACTAGTTCTGAGTTTATACTGTAGCAATAGTGTGGGGACATTCATACTGCCCATGTGCAAGGGAAAGGAGAGGAAATATTTGTTGAATAGTGAACCCAAATAATACACAGAAATGCATTGTCTTCTTATCCCAGGGCACTTCCCACCCCCACCCCCCCATTCTCATTCTTCTGAATTTGGTTATCTTGAAGACTTACCTTTATGCCCTTTGAAATGTCAATAAATAGCTGTCAATCCCAGGTCTTTCTGAATGCCTAAAATCCAGCATCATCTATAACATGAAATGCGAAACAGAGGTGACATTTATATACTTCTAGATGAATATAATCTTTCTTTTTTTAATTTTAATTTTTTTAAATTTTTAAGTAATCTCTACACCTAGCACGGGGCTCGAACTTACAACCCCAAGATCAAGAGTCGCATGCTCTACCAAATGAGCCATTCAGATGCCCCAGTGAATATAATTTCTAACCCATCTGGACTCATGAAGAATTTTGTTTAGGGTGGTAGCAAAATAATGACAATTTTGTGCATACAAAGACATACAAAGCTAACTCCTGGTCAATATTTAGGGAAAAAGTTTTTCAAGGATCTACTCCAGAAAAAAGAATGGGATCCAAGACAGGAAATGTGCAATTTAAGAGTAAACCAGTAAAATGTATAGAAAGTCCACAGAATTGGTGATATGGTTGTGAATTTTTATAAAAATTAAAATGAAAACCTTTGAGTGTTTGCTTTAAGCCAGGCATTGTTCTAAGTGTTTTCTGTAACTGTATCAACCCACTGAAACTTCTTATCATTCTTAATCTTATCATGTAAGTATTACGATCAGCCCAGATTCAAATATAAGTCAAAGTAGGATTACATGACCTAGCTAGGATCACACAGCTAGAGCATGACCTGATTCAGATGGAACCCAGGCGGTCTGACTCCGGCACGTTGCCCTAACTATTTCAGGGTGCTGCAATTGTTCAGAATTTCCAACATGGAAGCAGTATCATTAAAAGAGAAACAAATTTCAGGCTTAAATTCCAACTCAAATTCCAGGTTTTAGTAGAATCTACATGGAGAGGTGAGGAAACAGGGCAAACAGTACACTGAAATTTTACCACTTTTAGAATAGAATACCAAGCCTGTGAACCAACTCTTTCTTTTATTGCCGTATCTTTGGCACATATCGTGTTGGTTGTAGGTGTGCCCCAGAATGATTTGATATATGTGTATATTGAGAAAGTATTCTTTTTAAACATTTCAAAAATGCCAACCGTGCATTTTATGTATTCCAAAATGTCAATGACTTTATTTTTCCTGGTAAGAAAAACTACGTATGTTCACAGTAAAAAAATTTAAATAGAACATAAAGTGTAAACGAGAAGATAAAAATCATCCTAAATTCCACTACCCAGTGATAATCTTTGGTGAAGTTTGATACAGCTTGGCCTTCTGGACATCGTCTTCATACATATATACACACGTATGTCTTAGTCTCTATGTATGTATTAATGTATCATGTATCTCTTTCCATATCAATGAATATTGATCTATCATGATCCCTTAGTGCCTACGCAGTAGTCCATTGTGCAAATGAGCATTATTCATCAATGCCATCCCGAACTGATGGCTCTAGATGTTTCCTTTTTTTATAAATTACAAAGCAGCTGTGACAGAGATCCGTAAGCACACATCTTCTTGCTTTTGCCCTATTATCTTCTTAGAATATGTCCAGTGGCCTGAGTTTCGAGAAAGGTCTTAAACTTTAGTGGAGGGTATACAATTGATCTTGTCCCATCAGGTCCAGCTGCATATTCTCATTTTTCTGCAAACCCTGGGGCTCCCCAACTTCTCAGAACGGTGGTTCCATTCTGTTGAGGCCCCCCTGAGGGCATAGTACAGACTCACACCCCAAAACAAAGCTGTCCTCACCGACTGCCGATTGCCCCGGCTGGGAGAGCTGGCCAAGGAGGAGACTTTGCGTGTCCTCAACTGGGGAATTTCCAAGCTCTGAAATTTCCCCATTTGGACAGACATGGTCATGGTTTGGCCCCCAAAATCTGCCATCTTCCCTCCTTCCCATCTGTCAGGGCTGGGTTTGTACATAATGTTTTTCACTCTCTGATGGACTAGAATATCCTATCTGAAGAGAGATGAAGGAGGTAAGGGAGTTGGGCCCAGAATTTTGCAAATATAGAGCCAAGATAGAGGTCGGGTTCCATGGCCTTACTGATTCTGTTTGGTCGCCAGCCAAGCTAGATGCTGGGGAGACCCCGGGATATTAGACGGGTCTCTGCTCTTGAGGAGTTAGCTCTACAGTAGAGGAGAGGCCCACGGAGGGATTGCTGAGAGAGACATAGGGGTTATGATAAACCTGCTCTGGGTTTTGTGAAGCAAGGGAGGGGGTACCGGGGAGAGGCTACCACCATGTCAGAGTCTTTAGAGAGAGCAAGACCTACCACATGGTCTGTTTCTGAAGTTCACTGGTGAATCACTCAAAATTATATTTTGCTTTTTTTTAAAGTTGTTTATTTATTTATTTATTTGACAGAGAGAAACACAGCCAGAGAGGGAGCACAAGTAGGGGGAGTGGGAGAAGGAGAAGCAGGCTTCCTGCCGAGCAGGGGAGTTCAATGTGGGGCCTGATCCCAGGACTCCGGGATCATAACCTGAGCTGAAGGCAGATGCTCAACGACTGAGCCACCCAGGCACCCCCAAAATTATATTTTCAAGTGTCTGTCATTTACTAGATACTCTTCTAGGTGCTGGGGACCGACTTTTGAGTTACAGAGTGGTCAGAAAACGTTATTTTGTTATTGTAGCAACAGAAGTGTCTATTATCGTTTGAATAGTTTGACGATGAAGTCAGCCATCCTCTGGCTCAAACAAAGCACTGGCCATCTAGAAAGGGAGGACATTTGGATGCCCTTGACCTAGACAGGAGGGACCCAGGAGTTAGATGGTCCCAAATCAATTGTCCCCCAAATTTTCTCTAAAGCTGTGGTTTTTCTAAATTAGGATGCAGGGTCTAACCTGCTTACATTCTTAAACTTTTTAAAATTTAGAACATCCCTATTTTCCTAACATTAGTTGAAGGGACTAAGATACTGTTTTGTAGAACATTCTGTCTTCTGGATGTGTCTGATGGGTTCCTTGTGAGTTTAACTCATCCGTTGATCTCCCGTTTTTCCCCACGTCTAATACCCTTCAGCCAGTAACTAGCTGGAGCAAACAACCCAAACAAGCAAATAAAATGTCTGAAGATAGAGAAGATAGGAATTACAGGATTACAAAGGATCGCATAATGGGGATGCCTAGAACATTTTACCAAGTAGCTGGAGATATTACATTCTCTTCAAGCACACCTGGAACATTTATGAAAATTGATCATGGGGCACCTGGGTGGCTCAGAGGGTTAAGCCTCTGCCTTCGGCTCAGGTCATGATCTCAAGGTCCTGAGATGGAGTCCCACATCGGGCTCTCTGCTCAGTGGGGAGCCTGCTTCCTCCTCTCTCTCTGCCTGCCTCTCTGCCTATTTGTGATCTCTCTCTGTCAAATAAATAAATAAAATCTTTTTTAAAAAATCAATCATTTATCTCACCAAAGTGCAATCTTTGGTTATTTTCAAAAAAGTTGGATTGAGGGGTGCCTGGGTGGCTCAGTTGGTTAAGCGACTGCTTTCAGCTCAGGTCATGATCCTGGAGACCCGGGATCGAGCCCCACATCTAGCCCCACATCGGGCTTCCCACTCGCTGGGAAGCCTGCTTCTCCCTCTCTCAGTCCCTCTGCTTGTGTTCCCTCTCTAGCTGTGTTTCTCTCTCTCAAGTAAATAAATAAATTCTTAAAAAAAAAAAGTTGAATTGAACAAATAACGTTTTCTGACCACCGTGTAACTCAAGAAGTTAATCACAGGAATATATAGAAATTTAAAAAATACTCTCTTTAAATAATCCCTGGACAAAAAAGAAAGGATTGGCTTCAGAATATACCAGAAGTGAACAACAATAAAAATTTCATATATCAGAAAGTGCAAGAGGCTTAGATGAGATAAAACTGCTGAGAATCCAACAAGCCAAACATTCAACCTATGAAGTTAGCAAGAGAACAGCTGAATAAACCCAAAGAAAGTAGGATAAAGGAAATGTAAAAGATAAGAGCAGAAATAAATGGCATAGAAACAGCCATAAACTAGATGTGAATAATGAAGCCAAATCCTGGTTCTTAGAAAAGTCTAATAAAACTGCCACACGTCGGCAGATCTCATGAGGAAACTAAAGATCGAACCCATAAACTGTTGAAAGGAATTGAAAGGAAACATGATTCCAGACAAAGAATAAATTAAAAATGCAGTCAGAGGATATGATGAGCAACTTTTTAAAAAAAGATTTTATTTATTTATTTATTTGACAGAGAGAGACCACAAATAGGCAGAGAGTCGGGCAGAGAGAGAGAGGAGGAGGAAGTAGGCTCCCTGCTGAGCAGAGAGCCCTATGCCAGCCTTGATCCCAGGACCCTGAGATCATGACTTGAGCTGAAGGCAGAGGATTAACCCTCTGAGCCACCCAGGTGCCCCAGATGAGCAACTTTTGATCAATAATTTGAAATTTTAAATCAAATGTGCAATTTTTCCACATTTACAAGTAACAAAATTTGTCTCTAGAAAAAATTTAAAATGTGAACAATATTGGAACCATTTCAAAGATTAAATTGGTGGTCAAAAATCTTCATACCAAAGAAATATCAGAATCAGACTCTTTTTTTAAAACCAGGAGTTTCACCAAATATTTAAGGATTGAATAATTTTGATCTAACAAACTCTTCCAGAGAGGAGAAAAAAAATATAAGTACTCCCCAATTCACTTTTCTAGGAATTTAGCATAATCTTAGTATCTAAACCAAAAGCTGTTGAGGCTGTTGTAAATAAAGGAAATGTAGGTCAAGTTTTTCATAAACATATGAAAGGTAATACATTATGACCAAGCTGGACTGGTCCCAGCTTGGACTGCGTCAGAAAAATCACATAATGTAATTCATCACATTGACTGATAAAAGGAGAAAAACCACATGATCATCTCAATAGATGTACAAAAAGTGTCTGATAAAATTCTACCTCCATTTATGATTTTTAAAAATTCCAAGTAAACCAAGAATACAAAGAAATCCCCTTAACTCGATAGAAGATTTTTAAAAATCTACATTTCTCTGGGTTAGTATCTTCCCATTATGTCCTTTTCATTCCTTTATTTTCAAATTTGGATTTTGTTTCTAACAAACTTGTTGACAAATACTTGTCTTTTTTTATTGTTGTGAAATGTACATAACATAAAATCAACCACTTCAAGTGAACTATTCAGTGGTATCTGGTACATTCACAGTGTTGGGCAACCCCCACTTCTACCTGGTTCCAAAACATTTTATCACCCCAAAAGGAGACCCCATACCCATTAAACACTTACTCCCCTTTCCCTTCATTCCTAATCCCTATAACTGCCAACCTGCTTTCTGTCTGAATGGGTTTACCTGTTCTTGATATTTCATATAAATGTAATCATATAATTTGTGACTTTTTGTGTCTGGCTTCTTTCTCTTAGGATAATGTTTTTCATGTTTATCCATGTTGTAGCATGTGTCAGTATTTCATTCCTTTTTATGGCTAAATAATATTCCATCCTGTACTACAATTTGCTTATCCATTCATCCATTGAGCTGCATTTGGGTTGTTTCCACCTTTTGGCTATTTTGAACAGTGCTGCTATGAAATGAATGCATATATATTTACTTGCATACTTATTTCCAATTCTTTGGGGTATATACCTTGGCATGGAATTGCTGGGTCTCTGTTTAACTTTCGAGGAACTGAAAAACTATTTTCTGCAGCAGCTGAACCACTTTACATACCTGCCAACAATGTACAATAATTTTAATTTCTCCATATCCTCACCAACACTTGCTATTGTCTGTCTTTGATTATAGATATCTCCATGGGTTTAAAGTGGTATCTTATTGTTATTTGGTTTTCAGTTTCCTAATAACTAATTATGTTGGACATCTTTTGTACATCTTTTTTTTTTTCATTTTTGTAAGACAACACTTAACTTTTAAGCTTATCTTCAGTGTAAAATCTTATCTTCTTTAGGAAAATGTCTTTTCAAGTCCTTTGCTCATTTTAAAAATTGTGTTATTTGTCTTTTTGTTGTTGAGTTGTAAGAGCTCTTTACATATTTGGATACTGGATAAAGTTGAGTATAGGACAGTGGGTTTAGAACTGAGAGACAATACCTTTAGACACATGATTTACAAGTATTTTCTCCCATTCTGTGCGTTGTTTTTTCACTTTCATGGTAGTGTCCTTTGAAATATGAAAGTTTTAAATTTAGGTGAAGTTCAATTTGTCTATTTTTTTGGTTGTTTGTGCTTTTGGTGTCACATTTTAAAAACTATTGCTTAATCCCCTAAGTCATGAAAATATATACACGTGTTTTCTTCTAAGATTTTACTCTTTAGCTCTTACTCCATCCTTCTTGAACTCATACTCTCTCCTTAACATCCTTCACCTCATTCTCTTTATCTCATTTTCACTGTCCTTTACACCAAAGTCTCTACTCTCCTTCACACAATCTCCAAATTCAACCAAAATACCCAGAGACTGGCTTGCTGCTTCCCACAGTTTCCCCAACTTCTCATAATGGTTTGGTTTCAATGTCATGGATTTGTTTCTAAGTAATCCCCCTGCCACCCTACCATTTCCTTCTTTTTGGTTTATACAGTTGAAGCATAACAACACATTGTCTTGCCAGCATGCGTATTTGGCTCCCATAAAAGGTCTTTGCCATCGTTTGCTGTGTCAAATGATGTGAGCCGACCAAGCCAATGTGGTCAAGCCAGCTCCTAGCTTTGTTTTAGTAGATATTGGTAACTGTTAGAAGTTTGGAGTGGATGAGGATGTGCTACCTGCTTTTCCCATCCAAATTATGCCACATATATAAATAGATGCTTAATAAACAGTTATTAGCAAGTAGGTACAAAGCAGTTCTATATGGTAATGAAGCCACAACTCTATCCTTTCAGGTGCTTTAGCCATCACCTTGCATAGAACGTGCACTAAAGGTAGATGGGACACCACCCCAGAGGCAGGGGTGTACTACTTTCATGGTTGGTAACAGGCATATCGAAGTTCTCATCATCAGTGCCTGGGTACAGGGCATTTTAGGACTCCGTTCTAAGGCAGCATCCCTAAGTATTTAGGGATTCTATATCCTATTTATACAAGGATATGGAGTATCACTCAAATAAATTATCATAACTTGAATATCTTTAATTTAACCATGAGAGTCTTTTACTGACAGCCATCATGCTATTTAGCGACTCATTAATTTTGTTAATGGAAACTAATTCCTGTTATCCAATGTATTAATTAGCAAGCCTGGCATATTGGTCTAGATATGGATAGTCAAAGTGGTCCCTGCCTCCAAAACATGTGTCCTAATACAGTGACAAATGACCACTCCTATAGGCTCAGACAATTTGTCTATGATGGAATATTTTAGATTAATTACAGACCTTGAGATAAGCATTTTAAAGAAGTTCTATACTGAGAATGTGTTGGTGGTAAGCTCAGTTTTTGTCTGAAAATGTCCTTGATTTTCTCCCATTCTTGAAGGATTGTTTCACTGGAAGCACAATTTTCATGATTTTGCAGGTAGCTCAAGGCTTCTGGTTTGCCGTGAAGAAATTAGGCATCATTATTCTTCTGTAGGTCATCTGTTTCTTTCTACATTAGCTTTGAAGTTATCTATCTCTAGTCATTGTTGCTGCATGGAGCCCCTGGCAAGCACAAATAGGACATAAAGTACAATCCAGTTGCCCAAAGTGAAAGCTTCAGTTTGGACCACAGATTAAATTTATCAAAGAACTCACAGAGATTCCTTTTTTTTTTTTTTTAAGATTTTATTATTTATTTGACAGAGAGAAACACAGCTAGAGAGGGAACACAAGCAGGGGGGAGTGAGAGAGGGAGAAGCAGGCTTCCTGCTGAGCAGGGAGCCCGATGCGGGGCTCCATCCTATGACCTGAGCCAAAGGCAGTTGCTTAACCAACTGAGCCACCCAGCACCCCCAATATTTCTAAGCATACAAGAAGTTGAGGCAATATGAATTAGAGTCAGGAAAATAGCAAACATAAGAATGTGTAGACCACTAATGACTGCAGATAATTGTAATTGATATATAATCTCAGATTAGGATTCTATACAGAACTATTGTACCACATTAAAGAAATGAAGGACACACACAAACATATGAACGAGCATCAAGAGACTATAAGTAATGAGCAAGTTGATTGGAAAAAATAAACAAAACTTAAAATGAAAAATATATTGGAATCAAATATTCACTAGATGGATTAAGCAGCATAGTAGATACAACTGAAGAGAGAATTAGTGTACTGAAATGTATCCCTGAAGAAATTTCCCCCAATAAAGCACAGAGAATTAAAAAGACCTGGAAGAGGAGTGGAGAGATACTGGAAATAAAATAGAAAGGTCTGTTCAGAGTCTCAAAGGAAAGAATAGAGTTCAAAAGAGAGGCACAATTTGAGAAGATAAGAGCAATAAAATTTTCAGAACTGAGGAAAAAGAGATGAATCCACAGATTCAAGAAACACAACGGAAGTTGGGGACCTGGATGGCTTGTAACCAACTCTCCAGTTGGTTACGTGTCTGCCTTCAGCTCAGGTCATGATCTCAGGGTCCCAGGATCCAGCCCCATTTTGGAATCCCTGCTCGCAGGGAACCTGCTTCTCTCCTCTTCTCCCTACTCATTCTCTCTCTCTCTCTCTCTCTCTCTCTCTCTCTCTCTCCTAAATAAATAAATAAATCTTTTAAAAAAATACAATGGAGGGGTGCCTAGGTGGCTCAGTTGGTGAAGCAACTGCCTTCGGCTCAGGTCATGATCCCGGACACCCGGGATCGAGTCCCACATCGGGCTCCCTGCTCAGCAGGAAGCCTGCTTCTCCCTCTCTCACTCCCCCTGCTTGTGTTCCCTCTCTGGCTGTGTTTCTGTCAAATAAATAAATAAAATCTTAAAAAAAAATACAATGGAAGCATTTCACATCTGTTTATGAAAAACAAAAAACAAAAAAGACTTTCATTCCTTTAGTAACAACAATAAAAACCTAAATAGAATTAAAAACATATTTTAAAAACTGGTCTAGCCAAGGGCAGTGTGTGTCAGGATGTCCCAATGAACCAAATTTACGGAAAGTAATGGTGGCACCTAGGTGACACAGTCTGTTAAATGTCCAACTCTTGGTTTTGGGTCAGGTCATGATCTCAGCATCAGGAGATTGAGTCTCGTGTAGGGCTCCCGGGTTAGTGCAGAGTCTGCTGGAGACTCTTTCTCTCCCTCTGTGCCTCCCCCTGCTTGTCCTCTCTCCCTCTCTGTCTCATGAAAAAATTAAACTTTTTAAAAAAAAATTTAAAAAGAAAAAAATACAAGCTGGTGTAGCCACTTTGGAAAACAGTGTGGAGATTCCTCAAAATATTAAAAATAGAGCTACCCTATGACCCGACAATTGCACTACTGGTATTTGCCCCAAAGATACAGATGCAGTGAAAAGAAGGGCCATATGTACCCCAATGTTCATAGCAGGGATTGCCACAATCGCCAAACTGCGGAAAGAGCCGTTCATCCTTCAACAGATGAATGGATACAGAAGATGGGGTTCATAGATACAATAGAATATTACTCAGCCATCAGAAAGGATGAATACCCAACTTTTTTGCATCAATATGGATGGGACTGGAGGAGATTATGCTGAGTGAAATAAGTCAAGCAGAGAAAGTCAATTATCATATGGTTTCACTTACTTGTGGAACATAAGGAATGACATGGAGAACATGAGGAGACGGAAAGGAAAAGTGAATTGGGGGAAATCAGAGGGGGAGATGAACCATGATAGACTGTGGACTCTGAGAAACAAACTGAGGGTTTTGGAAGGGAGGAGGATGGGAGGATAGGTGAGCCTGGTGTTGGGTATTAAGGAGGGCATGATTGCATGGAGCACTGGGTGTTGTACATAAGCAATGAATCCTGGAAAAAATAAAGCAAATTAAATATTATTAAAAAAAAAAAGAAAAAAATATCGGTTCCTTCACAGGTGAGCGGGTACCTATGGTGGTTTCTTCCCTAGAGACAGGCACTGGTCAAGATATGGGTAGGTTTTCCCCTCATCAAGGGAAACTACCTGGGCTTTGGATGACTTCCAGTACAAAATATTTTCTTTTTTTTTTTAAAGATATTATTTATTTATTTGACAGAGAGAGAGCAATCACAAGCAGGCAGAGAGGCAGGCAGAGAGAGGGGGTGGAAGCAGGCTCCCCGCTGAGCAGAGAGCCTGATACGGGCCTTGATCCCAGGACCCTGAGATCATGACCTGAGCTGAATGCAGAGACTTTAACCCACTGAGCCACCCAGGCGCCCTACAAAATATTTTCTAATTTTTTTGTGACCTCCTCTTTGACCTAAGAATTATTTAGAAGTGTATTGCCTAATTTCTGATTTTGGAGATTTTCTAAGGGTTTTTATTGTTGTTGTTATTGATTTCTAATTTAATTTCACTTTAGTCAGAGTACATACTATATATGATTCCAACCCCTTTACATTTATTGAGACATGATTTGTGTCCTAGCATACAGCTAACTTGGTTAATGTTCCATGAGCACTTGAAAAAAAATGTATATTTTAGTCTGTGGGTGTAGCACTTTATAAGTGTCAATTAGATTGCATTGGTTGATAGTGTTGTTCAAATCTACTGTATCTTTACTGATGTTTTCTGTCTACTTGTTCTATCAATTACTGAGAATGCATTATTAAAGTCTCCAACTCTAATTGTATAGATTTTCCATTTCCCTTTTAGTTTTTTTAAAAAAGGTTTTTTATTTGTTTATAAAACTAGAGAGGGAAGACAAGCAGGGACAGTGAGGGAACACAAGCAGGGACAGTGAGAGGGAGAAGCAGGCTCCCGTGGAGCAGGGAGCCCAATGCGGGGCTCAATCCCACCACTCCGGGACCATGACCTGAGCCAAAGGCAGTCGCTCAACCAACTGAGTCACCCAGGTGCTCCTCCCTGTTAGTTTTTATCAATATTTATCAATATTTGTGGAGTGCAACCAAAGCAATGCTTAGGGGAAAAGTTATACCTTACAGCTATATAGCTTATAAAGGAAAGCTTAAATGCTGATATAGGAAAAGGAATAAAAAGCCAGCTTAAAATCAATAATCTAAGCTTCCACTGTAACAATTTAAACAAATAAGAGCAAATTAAACCTGAATATACAGAAGAAAAAATAATAAAGATAACAGTTAGAAAAAAGAAAAAGAAAACAAACAGGTGATTAAAAAATCGACAAAGCTGAAAGTTGGTTCTTTAATGGATAATACAGTTTAGGTCTCATAATACTAAATAACAATAGCTTATAATTATGGAGAGGTAAATCAATGTTACAGTGTTCTAAGTTTCTTGAATTGTTTAGGAGAGGGTAGAATAAGATATTGCTTAATTTTAGATTTTGTAAATTATATATGCATGGTATAATTTCGAAGATCATCCCTGTAAAAGAATTAACTGTATAAATCAGAGAATACATAAAATAGAAAACACAAATAGGAGTAGAAAATAAGAATAGGAAAATAAAACAAAGAAAAACTCAGTCATTAAAGAAAGAAAAGAAAAAGAAAAAAAAGACCAGGAAAGAAAAACAAAGAAGCATTGAAAAGAAAATACAAAGAGGAAGAAGAATAAGATTGTAGAAATAAGTACAAATTCACCAATAATCACAGAAGTAGGTGGACTAGACTACCAGGTAAAGAAGAATTTTTTTTGAGATTTTATTTATTTATTTGAGAGAGAGAGAGAGAGAGAGAGAGCATAAGCGCAGGGGAGAGGAAGAAGCAGGCTCCCCGCTGACCAGGGAGCCCGCTGTGGGTCAAGACAGACATTTTCAAAATGAATTAACCATCTATTCCCTTCCAGCTGTCTAAAAGTTGTCTTCAGGATCAAAGTCTTCAGTGGAAAGCTTAAAAACAAAAAGGTGAAGAAAGTGTGCCAAAATAAACTGTTTTAATTATATTAACATCAGATAAAATGTTCCTTAAAGAAGAACCGTTACTGAGACTAGAGAGAGTATCTACATGGTGATAAAATATTCAGTTTGCCAGGAAATCAAGTCAATTCAAAATGTACATGCATCTTATCAGATAGCCTTAAAGATGAGCGAAGCAGAAACTGGCAACAAGAACCTGACAAGTTCATCACCATTGTGGAAGGGGCTAGCACACTTCTCGCTGTCATTGACAGATCAAGCAGAAAAAAACCTGTAAGAATGTAAAAGCTATGAAAAATAGTCACCGAGTATGACTGAATGTTAATTTATGTAATTTTTGAATAGGAATTTGAAAATACACATTCATTTCAAGCTTCTGTGGAACATTTGTGAAAATTAACCTTATGTCACCAAGCAAGTCTCAGCAAATATCAGCAATTAAAATTATACAGTTCACCTTTTATGATTATATTGCTTAAGTTATAAACAGACAACAAAAAGATAATAAATTACTAACATAATTGAAATTAAGATGTTTACTTTCACATAATCTGAAAGTCAGTGATGAAATTATAACATTGAACTGAAAGCTAATATAAAAATCTGTGACATGGAGTTAAAATAGTATGTAGAAGAAAATTTATAGCCTTATTTTAGAAAATAAGAAACTGAAATTAATGATTTGTTCATTTCAAGAAATTAGTAAAAAAAATACAACTCAACAAACCCAAAGAAAGAGAAGGAAGGAAATAATAAAGGTTAGAAATTAATGAAAGAGAGAACAAAGACAACAATTAAGTCTTTAAAAATACTAATTAGGGGGCGCCTGGGTGGCTCAGTTGGTTGGGCGACTGCCTTCCGCTCAGGTCATGATCC
>PITA01028774.1:0-18860 GCA_004023965.1 Spilogale gracilis | reverse complement strand
AAACACTTCCTAAGGACTCAACAGCTTGGGTTTGGCCCTGTCAGATAATCTCTATATTTTGAGGTCAATTAACTTGGGGCTCTAATTCCATCTATGAAATCCCTTCACAGAAGCACCTAAATTCATGTTTGATTCAATAATCAGAGGATGGGAATCTTGGGACTGTAATGTTAGGATTCCACCTCCCCCAAGCTCGGAAATTAAGAAGCTGTGTCTAACCCTAAAAAGGGAAGAAGCAAACCCATATCTGCCAAGCTCTTTCCATGCACCAGGCATTGTGGTGAGTTTATTATGGACATCATCCTCCTTAATTCTTTTTTTTAAGATATTTATTTATTTTGATGAAGTCCCAGAAGTTCATTTTCGCTTTTGTCTCCTTTGCCTTTGGAGATGTGTCTTGAAAGAAGTTGCTGTGGCCAATGTCAAAGAGGTTACTGCCTATGTTCTTTTCCAGGATTTTGATGGATTCCTGTCTCACTTTGAGGTCTTTCATCCATTTCGAGATTGCCTTTGTGTGTGGTGTAAGAGAACGGTCTAGTTTCATTCTTCTATACGTAGCTGTCCAATTTTCCCAAAATCATTTATTGAAGAGCCTGTCTTTTCTCCACTGGATATTTTTTCCTGCTTTGTCAAAGATGATTTGCCCATAGATTTGTGGGTCCATATCTGGACTCTCCACTCTGTCCCATTGGTCTATTTCTCTGTTTTTGTGCCAATACCATGCTGTCTTGGTAATCACAGCTTTGTAATAAAGCCTGAAGTCAGGTAATGAGATGCCCCCAGCTTTGCTTTTCTTCTTCAGCAATTCCTTAGCGGTTCGGGGTCTTTTTTGGTTCCATATAAATTTTAGGATTGTTTGTTCCAACGTTTTGAAGAATGTTGGTGGAATTTTGATCGGAATGGCATTGAAAGTATGGATTGCTCTGGGCAGTATAGACATTTTGACAATGTTTATTCTTCCGATCCATGAGCATGGAATGGTCTTCCATCTTTTTGTGTCTTCTTCAATTTCTTTCATGAATGTTCTGTAGTTCCTTGAGTACAGACCTTGACTTCTTTGGTTAGGTTTATTCCTAAGTATCTTATATATAGTTTTTGGTGCTATATATAGTAAACGGAATTGATTCTCTGATTTCCCTTTCTATTTTTTTGTTGTTAGTGTATAAGAATGCAACAGATTTCTGTGCATTGATTTTGTATCCTGCCACATTACCGAATTGTTGTATGAGTTCTAGTAGTTTGGGGGTAGAGTCTTTTGGGTTTTCCACGTAGAGTATCATGTCATCTGCAAAGAGAGAGAATTTGACTTCCTCTTTGCCAAGCTGGATACCTTTTATTTCTTTCTGTTGTCTGATTCCTGTTGCTAGGACTTCTAACACTATGTTGAACAGTAGTGGTGAGAGTGGGCATCCTTATTTTGTTCCTGATCTCAGAGGAAAGACTGTCAGTTTTTCCCTGTTGAGAATGTTATTTGCTGTGAGTTTTTCGTAGATAGATTTTATGAGGTTGAGTAATGTTCCCTCTACCCCTATACTTTGAAGAGTTTTGATCATTCCTGATCAAATGCCTTTTGTCAAATGCCTTTTCTGCATCAATTGAGAGTATCATGTGGTTCTTCTCTCTTCTCTTATTGATTTGTTCTATCACGTTGATAGTTTTGCAAGTGTTGAACCACCATCATATCCCTGGGATAAAACCCACCTGGTCATGGTGGATAATCTTTTTAATGTATTGTTGGATCCCGTTGGCAAGGATCTTGTTGAGAATCTTGGCATCCATATTCATCAGAGATATTGGTCTGAAGTTCTCCTTTTTGATGGGGTCTTTGGTTTGGGGATTAGAGTAATGCTGGCTTCATAGAAAGAGTTTGGAAGTTTTCCTTCCGTTTCTATTTTTTGAAAGAGCTTCAGGAGAATAGGTGTTATTTCATCTTGAATGTTTAGTAGAATTCCCCAGGGAATCCATCTGGGCCTGGACTCTTGTTTTGGGGGAGGTTTTTGATCACTGCTTCAATCTCATTACTAGATATAGGTCTATTCAGATTGTCAATGTCTTCCTGTTTCAATCTTGGTAGTTTATAGGTTTCTAGGAATGTATCCATCTCTTCTAGGTTGTTAAACGTATTGGTATATAATTGTTGATAGTAATTTTTGATGATTGTTTCTATTTCCTTGGTGTTAGTCGTGATCTCTCCCCTTTTACTCATGATTTTATTAATTTGGGTCTTCTCCCTTTTCTTTTGGATTAGTTTGGCCAATGGTTTATTGATCTTATTGATTCTTTCAAAGAAACAGCTTCTAGTTTCATTGATGCATTCTACTGTATCTCTAGTTTCTGATTCATTCATCTCTGCTCTAATTCTTATTATTTCCCATCTTCTGTGAGGGGTTGGTTTAATTTTTTGTTGATTTTCCAGTTCTTTAAGGTGTAATGAGAGTTGATGTATTCGGGATTTTTCCATTTTTTTGAGTGAGGCTTGGATGGCTATGAATTTTCCCCTTAGGACTGCCTTTGCTGTATCCCATAGGTTTTGGATCGATATATCTTCATTCTCATTGGTTTACATGAAGGGTTTCAGTTCTTCTTTGATTTCTTGGTTGATCCACAGATTCTTGAGCAGGATTGTCTTTAGCTTCCAAGTGTTTGATTTTCTCCTGAACTTTTTATGGTGGTTGAGTTCCAGTTTCATGGCATTGTGGTCAGAGAATATGCAGGGAATAATTTCAATCTTCTTGTATCGGTTGAGCCCTGATTTGTGACCTAGTATGTGGTCTATTCTGGAGAAAGTTCCATGTGTACTCGAGAAGAATGAGTATTCTGCTGTTTTAGGGTGGAATGTTCTGAATATATCTATGAGATCCATCTGGTCCAATGTGTCATTCAAGGCTCTTGATTCTTTGTTGATTTTCTGATTAGATTATCTGTCCATTGCTGAGAGTGGTGTGTTGAGATCTCCTATAATTAATGTATTCATATCTATATGATTCTTTATTTTGTTTAACAGTTGGCTTATATAGTTGGCTGCTCCCATGTTGGGGGCATAAATATTTACAATTGTTAGATCTTCTTGATGTATAGACCCTTTAAGAATGATGTAGTGTCCTTCTGTGTCTCTGACTACAGTCTTTAGATTAAAATCCAATTTGTCTGATATGAGAATCACTACCCCAGCTTTCTTTTGGGGTCTGTTGGCATGAAAGATGGTCCTCCATCCCATCACTTTCAATCTGGAAGTGTCTTTAGATTCAAGATGAGTCTCTTATAAACAGCATATGGATGGGTCCTGTCATTTTATCCAGTCTGCAACCCTGTGTCTTTTTTTTAAGAAAAGATTTTATTTATTTGACAGCAAGAAACACAGCTAGAGAGGGAACACAAGCGGGGGAGTGAGAGAGGGAGAATCAGGCCTCCTGCCGAGCAGGGAGCCCGATGTGGGACTCGATCCCAGGTCTCCGGGTTCATGACCTGAGCCGAAGGCATTTGCCTAACCAACTGAACCACCCAGGTGCCCCAACCTTGTGTCTTTTATTGGAGCATTTAGGCCATTCACATTGAGAGTGATTATTGATAGATATGTTTGTACTGACATCATTTTGCCTGTGAAGTTCATGTTTCTATAGATTACCTCTGTAAATTTCTGTTCTGTGTCACTCTTGGGTTCGTTTCTCTTTTATAGAACCCCTCTTAGTATTTCTTGTAGTGCTGGCTTGGTGGTTGCATAATCTTTTAGACTTTGGCGGCCCTGGAAGCTTTTTATTTCTCCTTCCATTCTGAAAGTCAACCTTGCTGGATACATTATCCTTGGTTGCATATTTTTGTCATGTAATTTCCTGAATATGTCTTGCCAGCCCTTTCTGGCTTGCCAGGTTTCTGTGGAAAGGTCTGACCTTATTCTGATGGTCCTCCTTCTATAGGTAAGGGATCACTTTCCCCTAGCTGCCCTTAAGACATAATCTTTGGTTTTATGATTCTTGAATTTCACAATTATGTGCCAGGAAGTTTTTCTGACCTCATTGATCTTGGAGGGTATCCTCTCTGCTTCTAGGACATGAACATTTGTTTCATTCCCCATATTTGGGAAATTTTCATCCATGATTTGTTCAACAATATCTTCTAGGTTTCTCTCTCTCAACTCCTTCAGGGATGCCAATAATTCTGATATGGAGCATTTCATGGCATCATTTATTTCCCTTATTCTGTTTTCATGGGATTTTAGCTGTTTGCTCCAAGACTTCTCTTGCTCCTCCTTCTTAATCCATCTGTCTTCTAAATCACTGATACGATCTTCAGTTTCACTTACTCTAGCTGTTAGCATATTTAAATTAGATTGCATCTCATCAATTGCTTTCTAACCTCAGCTTTCACTTCTGTTATTATGGCTTCCATTTTGAGACTAATGTTCTTTTCCAAATTAGCCATTACTTGGATGATTGCTGCCCTGAATTCCATTTCCGTCATATTGTTTATGTTCATTTCCAGTAATTCTGTGACCGGGGTTGCAGTCTCAGGGTTCTTCTTCTCTTGGATGTTCCTCCTCCGAGTCATTGTGGCGAGGAGTAGTTGAGGGGGTGTATGGCTAAATATATCAGCCACTATCTAGGTGGATTGGTTGATGGAAGGTTTTGGAGCAACCAGAATTCACCACCAAAAAGGAAGGAGAAAGAAAAAAGAAAACGGAAGAAAGGAAGCAAGAAAAGAAACCCCTGCCAGAGTGGGGCCCAGTGGTAGGATTTATATGGTACAAAACTACTGCAAGGTAAAGAAAAGGGCTATCAAGGGTAAATGAAGATATCCTAAAGTGAAGCCCAACCTATATGACCCCCAAGACCAGTATTTATATAATATAAAAGCAAGAAGAATTACACAGAAACACTGACAGACTAGAGTGGGAAGTTGAGGACAGACACTCCTTGTGGGCAAGGAATGTGTTTCAGATGTTCCTGAGTTTGTCTTGTTATTATTGTTGGAGGAGCCCACTTTCTAAAGATATAGTGAGATTAGAACTGGTTGTATATAGGGGTAGTATTGAATAGGGATATAGGATTACCTTGTAACCTATAACTACATGTATATGTAAAAGAGAAAATAAAGGAAAGAAGAGAGAAGACAGGGAAAAACAGATAAAACAAACAGGGAAACAAGAGGCAACAACAACAACAGAAAATACAGGAATGTGTTTGAAAAAATTTCAAGATAAAAATTGAGTATCACATTGTGATAAAAAGTGGATTAAAAATTAAAAGAACAAAAACTGTGAGAATGCATTTTTAAGTTTAAAATGGAAACTTTAAAAGTAAAAATAGAAAAAAGTTAAAAAAGCAAATAAGGTGGAAAACTGTATCAATGAAGTGTATAGCTTTTGGGTCAGTACCAGGAGTTTAATAAATTGCCTTTCCCCCCGATGTTGGGGTTTTACAGTTTGAGTGTTGTCCTCCTGTGCTTCTGGCTTGCCTTCTGGGGGCGGGCCCTGCCGTGCTGTTTTCAGTCCCTACTACCTGGGCTGCGTCTCTCTGCCCCCTTGCTAGAGACTGGTCCCCATGGTAACCAGGTTGTCAGGGTACAGTTCTCTGGTGGGGGAGGTTGTTCTTTTAAGGCCTTTTTCAGCTGCTGAGGAAGTCAGGTTGGAGCAAGATGTCTGTGCCCAGACCTCCTTCCCAGAGAGAGCGTCTATACAGAGAGAGGCTCTTTCCCGCCTCCCAGTTGGCAGCCTGTCACAGCCAGGCAGGCGCAGATGCTGGATTGATTTCTGTCCAAGCCCCCACTTGTCATTTCACTCCCGCACCTCAAAACTGCAATTGATTTTGGGTCACACGATCTTGTCTGTGCCCCGGGACCCGCAGCCCCGCAGGTCCCATGCAAATCTGCAAAATTGCCTTCCCTGGGGGGTTCATGCCTGGCTGACGGGGTGGAGGGAAGTGGGAGAGAAAAGCATAGGAGGAAAGGGGGGGGAAAGAAAGAAAGAAAGAAAGAAAGAAAGAAAGAAAGAAAGAAAGAAAGAAAGAAAGAAAGAAAGAAAGAAAGAATTGGAAAAATAGACTCCGCACCGCTGGTTTCGCTGAGTTCCTTTGCGCCCCACAGGGCACTCTTTCTCTCTGCGGATCCCTGCTTCTCCAGCTTAAGCGGTGGAAAGATAGACTCCACACCACTGGCCTCTCTGAGTTCCCTTGAGCTGCGGGGCACTTCCTCTCCCTGCAGATCCCCTTCTCCCTGCTGCAACGGCGGAAAAACAGACTCTGAGCCACCGGCTCTGCTGCTTTCCTGGTTCTGCCTCGCCCCAAATCAGACTGTAATCTGCTATTATTCCCTGAACACAGAGTACTTTCATGCCGGGGTATTTATTTTCAATGGTTCAGCTCTGCGGGCTTCCTCTCCCACACCCCTGTCTCTGGGGGTAAGCCTCTGGTCGCTCTCACTTGTTTCTACCTTTTTGCCGATGGTCCTTGTCTCCCATGGTGATCCAGAAGCGCAAAATAGCACATTTCAGGCTGATTTCCTGGGTGCTCGCAGTGTTCCTGTAGTGTTTTTTTGCAGGAATTGAGCTCACTTCAGGGGACTCCCCAAAATGCGGTGACCTGGACTTCCACCATCTTGACCCCCCCACCTATTTATTTATTTAAGAATGTAAGAGGGGGAGGAGCAGAGAGAAGCAGAGAGATTCTCAAGAAGACTCCACACTGAGCAGAAAGCCCAACCTGGGATTTGATTTCATGACACCAAGATCATGAGCTGAGCTGAAATCAAGAATCTGATGCTTAACCAACTGAGGCACCCAGACACCCCATCATCCCCCTTAATTTCTTTAACCAGTTTGTAAACCAAAGACTTCAATTCTTATTTTATAGATGGTAAATCAGTGAAGGCCGTCGCTTAACCAACTGAGCCACCCAGGTGCCCCCAGTTTTATTTCTTATATTAAGCCCTTTATTTAACCATTTAAGAGCCCTGACAATCTCCTCCACAGAGCTACAAAAAATTTAAAGGTAAAGTACAAAAAGTACATTTTAAGGACTGTAAGGGAGTCTCAGTTTGGTTTAGAGCATCCTGAGGCCCTGTTAAGAATAATGTGCTTTTGGGGCACCTGGGTGGCTCAGTTGGTTAGGAGACTGCCTTCAGCTCAGGTCATGATCCTGGAGACCCGGGATTGAGCCCCACATTGGGCTGCCTGCTCAGCGGGAAGTCTGCTTCTCCCTCTCTCACTCCCCCTGCTTGTGTTCCCTCTCTAGCTATGTATCTCTCTGTCAAATAAATAAAAATATTTTTTAAAAAAAGAATAATGTGCTTTTGTTTTTAGGATAAAGACCAACTAGTAGAAAGAGGAGATGCCAGTTCCACACCATCAGCAGGAATGAGGCTCAGACTGCCCTTTCCTTGCTGTGACCACGTCAGGCCTCGTGGGATTATTTTACAGCATCAGGAGCTGTGCTTCTACCACTACCTTCTCACTGAGACTTATGGACGTCAGTGAGTTTTCCCATGAGGCAGGAGTTGTGCTTCTACTGCCATCTTCCCCATGGTGACTCCATCAGCTTGCTAGATGGGGCGGCTCCCAACACTCCCCCACCTCAAACCTGCTTTGTCCATAGTTCTCCCCATCTTGATTGAAATAAAATTCTAAATCATGCTTGATGAATCAATATTGACATTCTCAATCCACACCCATTGAGTTAGGAAATGATTTTAGATCTATCTTAAAAATAGATCCAGAATCTGACCTAACACATCCTAACACATCTTCAGCTGCGCACCCATCTGTGGAGCTATATTCTCACCTAGAGCTTCAAAGAACAAGCCTAACTCTCTTTCTCCTACAATCCATGAAATGCTGAATCATTCCATTCCTCCACAGCCTACCAGAGGTAGTCACAGTAGAGAAAACTAAGTCACAGAAAGAGATACTAATTTTAAAGGCAAGGGAAAAGTGTTTGAAGGGTGTGAGATGGGGTGGGGTTTGAGGGAATTCATATCTACTCTGTTTTAGTCAAGATGGACTATTCTCTTTCAAGGACCATATGGTATGCCCAACTTCATATGAGAGTGACTTTGATTGCCCTGAAACTGCCAAATGTTGTGAATCCATGGGTGGATTTGTTTGTTCCAAGGCCTGGACAGGTGAGGACTGGGGATATACCTCCCAAAGTCTCTGAGGCATATGCTAAGGATGCTATGTTGTCCCATGGAATACAGATGCCCCTTTGGTTGATCTTAGATATTATCTTGGGAATTTTTCTTGCTTTAATGCCCAATCACTGCTTTCATGTTGTCCTAACTTCAGGAACTCTTATGCCAATCTTCAAAGCCAACCATGCATACTATCACTCCCTATTTTTTCCTCATGAGAACTTATTTATTCTGAGTCTCATTTTTCATTGACAGGTAACAATATCCATTTACTCATACAAAAAAAATGATAACCATTAGGTACATTCCTAATAAGGCCTTATGTCTACACAGAACTTTACAACATGAAGCACATATTCACATTCTGTAAGGTATGCTGGGGAAAAGATGGGTAGCAAAATGCTGTTGGGGCAGAAATGGTCTGTAGCCTCTGAGGCTAGTGTTTACATCCTCACGTAGTGCTGAAATAGCATCACCTTCTCTCAAGGATTCTTAGTGTTTTAAGGAACAACACAGTATTGTGGAAGGAACCTAAGGCCTTTCAACTGACTTCAACTCTTCTACTTGTTTTGTGTATGGCCATAGACAACTCACTTACCCCTAAATGATCCTCAATTTCTACAATATATAAAGAAAGGAAGTTCTGGGTGCTCTTTAATACTCCTTCTACCTCTGGTACTCTGGGAGTAGATAACCCAAATCCATTAACTTCTGTTGGGGCCAGCAGGAATCCTGTTAGATTGTCTATGTCAGAGATGGGGAGTCTTTTTCCCTGATTTCAAACTATATTACAAAGCTGTGATCATCAAGACAGCATGGTACTGGCACAAAAACAGACAGATAGATCAATGGAACAGAATAGAGAGCCCAGAAATGGACCCTCAACTCCATGGCCAACTAATATTCAACAAAGTAGGGAATAATATCCAATGGATAAAAGATAGTCTCTTCAATAAATGGTGCTGGGAAAATTAGACAGCCATATGATGAAGAATGAAACTGGACCATTCTCTTGTGCCATACCCAAAGATAAACTCAAAGTGGATGAAACACTTCAGTGTGACACAGGAATACATTAAAATCCTAGAGGATAACATAGGCAGCAACCTCTTTGACCTTGGACAAACTAACTTCTTGCAAGACACATCTCTAAAGGCAAGAGAAACAAAAGCAAAAATGAATTTTTGGGACTTCATCAAGATAAAAAAACTTCTGCACAGCAAAGGAAGCAATCCACAAAACTAAATGGCAACATACAAAATAGGAGAAGATATTTGCAAATGGCATATCAATAAAGGGCTGGTATCCAAGATCCATGAAGAACCTATAAGACCTAACATCCAAAAAAACAAATATCCAGTCAAGAAATGGACAGAAGACATGAACAGACACTTCTCAAAAGACTACAAATGGCCAACAGACAAATTAAAAAGTATTCTACATCATGTACCCTTAGGGAAATACAAATCAAAACCACAATGAGATACCATGTTATACCACTCAGAATAGTTAAAATTAACAAGACCAGAAACAACAAATGTTGGTGAAGATGTGGAGAAAGGGGAACCCTCTTACACTGTTAATAGGGATGAAAGCTGCTACAGCCACTCTGGAAAACAGTATGGAGATTCCCCAAGAATTTAAAAATAGAGCTACCCTATGACCCAGCAATTGCACTCCTGGGTATTTATCCAAAGATACAGATGTAGTAAAAAGAAAGACTACATGCACCCCAATGTTCATAACAGCAATGCCACAATAGCCAGACTGTGGAAGGAGCCAAAATGTCCTTCAATGGATGAATAGATAAAGAAGATGTGGTTCATAAGATACCTAGGAATAAACCTAACCAAAGAAGTTAAGGATCTGTACTCAAGGAACTACAGAACACTCATGAAAGAAACTGAAGAAGACACAAAAAGATGAAAGAGCATTTCATGCTCATGTATCAGAAGAATAAATATTGTTAAAATGTCTATACTGCCCAGAGCAATCTATACTTTCTTTTAAAAAAAAAAAAAAGATTTTATTTATTTATTTGACAGAGAGAAACACAGCGAGAGAGGGAACACAAGCAGTGGGAGTGAGAGAGGGAGAAGCAGGCTTCCTGCCAAGCAGGGAGCCCGATGTGGGGCTCAATCCCGGGTCTCCAGGATCATGACCTGAGCTGAAGGCAGTCGCCCAACCAACTGAGCCACCCAGGCACCCCAGCAATCTATACTTTCAATGCCATCCCAATCAAAATTCCACCAGCATTTTTCAAAGTGCTGGAACAAACAATCCTAAAATTTGTATGGAACCAGAAAAGACCCCTAATTGCAAAGGAAATGTTGAAAAAGAAAAACAAAACCGGGGGCATCAAGTTGCCTGGTTTCAAGCTTTATTGCGAAGTTGTGAACACCAAGAGAGCATGGTACAGGCACAAAAACAGACACATAGACCAATGGAACAGAGTAGAGAGTCCAGATATGGACCCCCCAACTCTATGATCAGATAATTTTTGACAGAGGAGGAAAAAATATCCAATAGAAAAAAGACAGTCTTTTCAATAAATGGTGCTGGAAAAATTGGACAGCTAACATAGAAGAATGAAGCTTGACCATTCTCTTATGCCACACACAAAGATAAACTTGAAATGGATGAAAGACGACAACGTGAGACAGGACTCTATCAAAATCCCAGAGGAGAACATAGGCAGTAACTCTTCGACATCAGCCACAGCAACTTCTTTCAAGACATGTCTCCAAATGCAAAGGAAACAAAAGCAAAGATGAACTTTTGGGAATTCATTAAGATAAAAAGCTTCTGTATAGCAAAGGAACAAAACAAAGTCAACAAAACAAAGAGGCAACCCACAGAATGGGAAAAGATATTTGCAAATGACACTACAAACAAAGGGCTGATATCCAAGTTCTATAAAGAACTCCTCAAACTCAACAACCAAAATATCATCACATCAAAAAACAGGCAGGAGACATGAAGAGGTACTTCTCCATAGACATACAAATGGCTAAAAGACACATGAAAAAATGTTCGCTATCATTAGCTATCAGGGAAATTCAAATCAAAACCATATTGAGATACCACCTTACACCAGTCAGAATGGCCAAAATTAACAGGACAGGAAACAACAAGTGTTGGAGAGGCTATGGAGAAGGGGAACTCTCTTACACTGTTGGTGGGAATGCAAATTGGTATAGTCGCTTTGGAAAATAATGTGGAGATTCCTTAAAAATGACCCTGCAATTGCACTACTGGGTATTTACAGATGTAAATACAGATGTAGTGAAGAGAAGGGCCATATGTACCCCAATGTTTATTGCAGCAATGGCCACAATTGCCAAACTGTGGAAAGAGCCAAGGTGCCCTTCAACAGATGAATGGGTAAAGAAGATATGGTCCATATATACAATGGAATATTATGCCTTCATCAGAAAGGATTAATACCCAACTTTGGTAGCTCTATTTTTCATTTTTCGAGGAAGCTCCACACTGTTTTCCAAAGTGGCTGCCCCAACTTGCATTCCTACCAACAGTGTAAGAGGGTTCCACTTTCTCCACATCCTCTCTAACATTTATTGCTTCTTCCCTTGCTAACTTTTGCCATGGGGAAATTAAAATCAAAACCACATTGAGATACCACCTGTTAGAATGGCAAGAATTAATAAGATTCTAGTTTTAAGTAATCTTTACTCCCAACATGGGCTATACTCACAACTCAGAGACTGAACCAGACAGGTGCCATGAATCTCAGTGTTCCTTTTTTTAAATGTTCCATTTGCTCTCATGAAGACTGTATATTTCCCAGTAATTCTGAATTCATTTTGATACAAGTTAGTCATTTTTCATTTGTATTGTTCAAATCTTCTAAATTATTACTGGGTTCATTGTATTTTGTTTTGTTTTGTCTTCCTAGTTTATCAGTTACTGGGAAGTATGTTAAAATTGTCTGCTGGTTGCAATGGCCACAATAGCCAAATAGTGGAAAGACCAAGGTGCCCTTCAACAGATGAATGGATAAAGAAGATATGGTCCAAATATACACTGGAATATTACGCCTCCATCAGAAAGGATGGATACTCAACTTTTGTAGCAACATGAACTGGATTGGAGGAGATTATGTTAAGTGAAATGACCCAAGCAGAGCAAGTCAAGTATCATATGGTTTCACTTACTTGAGGAGCATAAGGAGTACAGTTGGAGGACAGTAGGAGAAGAAAAGGAAGTGGGAAGTTGGGTAAATCAGGGAGGGAGATGAAACATGAGAGACTTTGGACTCAGAAACAAACTGAGGGTCTTGGAGGGGAGGGAGTGGGGGGATGGGTGAGCCTGATTGTGGGTATTGAGGGCATGAATTGCATGGAACACTAGGTGTGGGACATAAACAATGAATCCTGGAACACTGAAAAAATAAAATAAATTATTATTTTGAAAGAAAAGAACAAAACTAAGTGGCAGAAACTCCTTAAAAAAAAAGTTAAGGAAGTGCCATTATACTAAATCACAAAAGTTTTGACAACTTTTGCCATCATTTCCTAAAAAGAAGTTACTGGCTCTTTTTTTTAATGCAAACTTTCTAATTTTATTGTTTATAATTAGAGAATGAGGCTTCAGCAATTTTTGCTTTTGGGAACTGAATCAAGATCTTCTTTTAGGGTGCCTGGGTGGCTCAGTCGTTGAGTGTCTACCTTCGGCTCAGGTCATAATCCCAGGGTTCTGGGATGGAGCCCCACATTGGGCTCCCTGCTCGGGATCCTGCTCCTCCCTATGCCCACTCCCTCTGCTTGTATTTCTTCTCTCACTGTTGTCTCTCTCTCTCTGTGCCAAATAAATAAGTAAAATCTTTTTAAAAAATAAAAGAAATAAAATAAAAATGGATAAAGGAAAAAAATAGTTTCTGCTGGTCAGCTATGCTTCTGGCAATGGCAGGTCAGTTTACTTGTAAGCACTTCTTCCAAGAAAGCAAAATAAGATCCCTTGGGGTCTCCATCCCCATGTTTGAATGCTGGTCACCTCCCAACTCTGCTTCCAAAGTGGGTTAACTCTGGGCTTTTATTTTATTTTATTTTATTTTATTTTATTTTATTTTATTTTATTTTATTTTAATGTTTTAACATAAACTCTGGGCTTTGAAGTGAGACACCCAAGTGCAAAGGCTCACTGTGTTCCTTCATGCATCTACTGGTTAAGAGTGTCTTATCTGCCTAGTGGCTCCAGAGTTCTTCTCAACTGCTTTTTGTTTTTTCTAATTGCTTAGCAGGAAACAGTTCATCAGTTTTTTTTTTTCCCTAAGGCAATCACCCCCTGTTAGTCTAGGACAACAATATGGACCTGTCCTTTTTGCCCATCACAGTTATCACTCTTTCTGCACAGTGTCCCTCCCCAACCCTATTCCCCCCTAAACTCCCTATTTTAAGCACATCTCTGGCCCTTGACATACATGTATTTCAGGAAACTCACATAGAAGGACATTTCATTTAGAGAATGAGGTCTACATATCTATTTGTCATCAACCTCCTGAGTGGACTTTGGTAGGATCAGCCACCTATCTGTGCCTATTTGTTTTCCTTTGTTAATTTTAGCAAATAACACTTGTGTTTTGCAGTTTTTATGGGCCTAACAAGAGAGACCAAAAAGGAAAAGTTGGCAAGTTACAATATGCTAGGATCCTAGAGCTTAATATCAAATTCATGATCCAACCTTGTCCACAACTTTATCTGCCAGTGTTGGAGGCAGGAGGAAGATAGCATAACAAGCTTTCCTTTCCTTAAAGTTCCCTTTCTTCTCCCCTCAGTCTATATTTAATCCTGTCATGAAGGAAAAATAGCTTTCATTCTGAGTTACCCCAATTCTTCCCTATCACTTAAGGTAGGACCAAGCATCTCTTCTTCCAGGAAAGTTACCTGATGCCATGATGAATATGCCATGAAAGATATCATGATGAGCATAATGACCCCTCTGTATTTATACCTTAAGACCCTGACTGTACAGCCCATTCATCCATTCTTGTCATGCCCCATCCTGACTTCTGCTTGTTTGGATCATAAGACTTAATCTTTCTTGGTTGTATGACAACAGATAGTCACACTTCCACTTGCAAAGAGTGGTCCTTACAACAAGGCTGAGCACAATGTAGGCTCTGTATAACCTTCTAAAGCTTGCCTGTTCTTCCCAGGATTATTTACATTCAAAAATATGTCTATAGATTCCAAGTGATTGAATAGATAATGCCAACAATTAAGGCATTGTCTGAGCACTGGGTGTTTTATGCAATTGATGAATCACTAAACTCTGCCTCTGAAACTAACAATACACTGTAGGTCAATTAATTGATTTTAATGAAAAGAAAAGAAAGAAAGAGCTTATTCAAGGCCTCATTGCAATTTCATGGTAATAAAAACTTCTTCCTTGAAACACACACACACACACACACACACACACACACACACACACGGAACCAAAACAAAAAACCAAACAAGCAAATAAGACATTGTCTGAGAGGAAAGGTTGGAGAGGCCAATGGCATCTCCTTTCCATTCTAGACCATGGGTGCTGTCACCTGTAAGGAACATTGTACTTCCCCGGACTACTTAAAAGGGAGGCCATTTGTGGGAACCTACTAAAATCACAGGCCTAGGGACGCCTGGGTGGCTCAGTTGGTTGAGCCACTGCCTTCGGCTCAGGTCATGATCCTGGAGACCCGGGATCGAGTCCCACATCGGGCTGCCTGCTCGGCGGGAGGCCTGCCTCTCCCTCTCTCACTCCCCCTGCTTGTGTTCCCTCTCTGGCTGTGTTTCTCTCTGTCAAATAAATAAAATCTTTAAAAAAAAAAAAATAAAATAAAATAAAATAAAATAAAATCACAGGCCTAAGTAAGGAAAGAAAAGCTGCATGAAGAAGGTTGGGGAACCCAGAGAAATGATGTTTTCTGTAGCCATAAGAACATCCCACAAATAAACAGTTTCCCCAGGGATGGTAGTCAATGAACAAAGAGAGTCCAGGTGTCTCAGTTAAAGAGTTCAAATTTCTGAATGGTGCAAAAGAAGGGAAAACCTCTGAGAAGCAGGAGTTGGGGATTAGGGAAAAAGTGGAAGGAGTGATTGATATTGAGACTGTAGAAGAAGAGACAGAGATGCTGGGTTACTGCCATAGTTTATTTGTCAAGGAATTGAGGCTGATAATATAATGGTTCAGTGAAGAAGGTTGACAAGGAGGGGGGACATTGCTCTGTGACCCTACCTCCTCCCTCCCCTTGCCTCCCAGCTGGGACAAGATGATGGTACCACTGGACATCAGGTAGAATTGATCTGTTGCTCTTCAGGTGTACTTAACATCTCACCAGTGGTTGAGGGAACAACAGTAGACACCATCATGCTGCTGGGGTCATTCTTCTCAGTGCCGGTCTCTGAAAGAGAGAAGGGGTATGTATTCAGTGGCCACAAAGTCTACTGAAACACATCCCTTTGAGGGTAACAGACCCATCCAATTCCTGGGGGCAGGGATATTTCTTTGGTTTAGGAGATGCCCATAAAAGGTCTCTCTCAGGATGTTTAACTTCAGTGAGCAAAGAGACATAAATGTCAGAACTCCTGAGGTTTGGATAAATCAGGCAGGCTTGCAAGTGGACAGTGGGGGTTTGAGCTGGGAGGAAAGGGTGGGAGTTCCAGGTTGGAATGGGCACCAGGACTGGGGAGGCATAGTTTTTTTCCTCTCTGTTCCCTCTTGTTAGGGGTTCCATAGTCTTTCAGAACCCAATGGCAAAAGAGGGTAATTCTTAGATCCTACCAGGTTCTTGTATTTTCATGCAGATTCTTCCACAGACAGAGAGGCAGCATTCATAGCCAACAGTACAATTCAAGTAAAACTTGCACTTATTCTGGCAATTGTGGTAGTTGGGTGGATTCCTACAGTGATATAATATCCGTTGTGATCTAGCTGAGAAGAAACACATGAACAGTGACTCCAATGAGAAGAAGAAGAGTTTTTCTCATTATTACCAACCACTCTAAGGGCCTGACACCCACTCCACTGGTTTCCCTTCTTCTGCCTGCCCGTGGGATCTGGGTGGGCTTTTCCATTCCTAGAGTCAAAATCCAGCTCCCACTCCTTAGTAAGTTCAGCAAGCCCAGCAACCTCCATGGAACTGAACATCACAGGACCTGAGTCCTGAAACCCAATTCTCAGAACTCTGGTCTCCTGCTCTCATTTCACAGGGTGTGAAGAATAGAATCCCAGAGAAGAGGAGGAACTGTCTTGAACTTTTCACTGTCTGGCTGAGACAGCCCTCTAAACCTAGCTGTTCCCCCAGAAATACTTACCAATAGTTATGGACCCACTATGCTCCCCTCAATTGTGATGATTTCAATTCTCTTGGCCAAGCATTCATTTTATTTCTCTTCCACATGTCCGATAACCTAAAATACTCTCTAACATTATTCCCCAAACAAAGGGCATATTTCAAGAAATAATTAGTACCCCTTTCCCAATGTGGTGCTCATCCTTGGAGCCCCTAACTGGAGGCCATAAACTCCTCGTGACTCAAGCCAGGAACCCTCTGTGCAGGCTTTCAACCCTGTGGAGCTTTCCACTGCTACGAGTCCTCCTCACAAAAACACCATGTAGCCACCATAGTTCCCAAAACACGCATAAAAACATTGTTTCTCATAACATCAGGAGACAATCAAACTTGAGAACTGCACATTCAGTTTTCCTCAGGTATCCCAGCTTAGAAAAAGAACCAATGCTTTCACATATGCCAGTTCTGGTTTCTTGTTTTCTAACCACCCCCTTCATTTTGAAACTCAACCAGAATACCTACAGTAACTTGGAAGCCATGTTATAAGCTCAACTCTTTCTTTCATGTTTCCTGTCACTGGCATAATCACTAGGCAGTAGAGTGTCACCAGCTGGAGATCCAACCACTTCATGATTTAACGCTGGATGTTTGAGAGTGTCTGGCAGGAGACCCAGGATTTTACTAGCAGGGAAGGGCTTTGGGGTGTGGAGTTGGGAGACCACGTGACTAGTCTCTTACTGCCCCATCTGGTTTTGCCTCTTCTCCTCCAGGCACCACTTCTTGGCTGGGCACTGGTGTCTCCTAGGTACTTTCTTTCTCTTATGCTTTCTACTCCTCTTATTGCAAAAATAAATTCTTCATAATTTATCATTTCTTATTTTAGAAATTTGAAAAACACAGAAAAGTACAAAGAAAACTAATAAGGGGGCACCTAGGTGGTTCAGTCATTAAGCATCTGCCTTTGGCTTAGGTCATGATCTAAGGTCCTGGTATCAAGCCCCATATTGGGCTCCCTGCTCAGTGGGAAGCCTGCTTCTCCCACTCCCACTTCCTCTTCTTGTGTTCCCTCTCTCCATGTGTCTCTCTCTGTCACATAAATAAATAAAATCTTTAAAAAAAAAACTAATAAGATATGATCAGTTATCCATTACCTAGATAGATGATGTCAGTCTTCTTTCATGAAATATAGATTTAGAGTTGAACTCCCCCCCAAATTAATACATATTTATTTTATGAGTGTTTTAGTATATTTTTACTTTATTTTATTTTATTTTTCATTCTGTTATGTTAGTCACCATACATTATGTTACACATCATTAGTTTTTTAAAAAGATATTGTTTATTTATTTGTTTGTTTGTTTGTTTGTTTATTTTTATTTCTTCAGTGTTCCAAGATTCATTGTTTATGCCCCACACTCAGTGCTCCATGCAATTCGTGCCCTCAGTACCCACCACCAGGCTCTCCTATCCCTCCTCCCCCTTCTCTCCAAGACCCTCAGTTTGTTTCTGAGTTCAAAGTCTCTCATGTTTCATTTCTCTCCCTGAATTACCTTACTTTCCATTTCCTTTCCTTCTCTTACTGTCCTCTATATTACTCCTTATGCATGACAAGTAAGTGAAACCATGTGATACTTGACTTTCTCTACTTGGCTTATTTCACTCAGCATAATCTCTTCCAATCCAGTCCATGTTGCTACAAAAGTTGGATATTCATCCTTTCTGATGGAGGCGTAGTATTCCATTGTGTATATGAACCACATCTTCTTTATTCATTCATCTGTTGAAGGGCACCTTGGCTCTTTCACAGTTTGGTGACTGTGGCCATGGCTGCAATAAACATTGGGGTACATATGGCCCTCTTTTCACTACATCTGTATCTTTGGGATAAATATCCAATAGTGCAATTGCAGGGTCATAGGGTAACTCTATTTTTAATTTCTTAAGAAATCTCCAAGCTGTTTTCCAAAGTGGAGAGTCCAGATATGGACCCACAAATCTATGTTCAAATCATCTTCAATAAAGCAGGAAAAAATATCCAGTGGAAAAAAGACAGTCTCTTCAATAAATCGTGCTGGGAAAATTGGACAGCTATGTATAGGAGAATGAAACTAGACTATTCTCGTACACCACACACAAAGGCAAACTCGAAATGGATGAAAGTCCTCAACGTGAGGCAGGAATCCATCAAAATCCTGGAAAAGAACATAGGCAGTAACCTCTTTGACATCAGCCACAGAAACTTCTTTTAAGACACGTCTCCAAAGGCAAAGGAGACAAAAGCAAAAATGAACTTCTGGGACTTCATCAAAATAAAAAGCTTCTGTACAGCAAAGGAAACAGTCAACAAAACAAAGAGGCAACCCACAGAATGGGAGAAGATATTTGCAAATGACACTACAGACAAAGGGCTGGTATCCAAGATCTATAAAGAACTACTCAAACTCAA
>PITA01028773.1:0-18858 GCA_004023965.1 Spilogale gracilis | reverse complement strand
TAGAGAAGGGATCCACAGCAAGACAACAGGGTGTGAAGGTCCGGAAGGGAAAGCACTGCGGGCAGAGCCGGGCGGCCAGCAGAAGGGGCTCTCCCCCGGAGCTCGCGCCCATGCAGCCCTCCAAGCAGCTCCGGCTGTAGCGGCCACCTCCCTGCCCCTGCCCGCAGCAGAGGAAGGCTTCCCGCTGCCCTGGCCGACCGGAGCCAAGGAGGAGAAGCCGCTCCCCTTCCGGCCCCCGGCTTACCCCGCCGGTCACGGGCAGCAGTCCCTCCCAGCTCTCCCTGTCCTTGCGCCCCTTTGCTCCGCAGCCCAGCTGGCTTGTTCCAGGCTGCTAGTCCCTGCTGTCCCCAAATAAAGCCACTTCCTCTGCAAATAACTGCCAGTGTTACTTTCCAGGTTAGCATCACTTGGTGATCACAAGTGAAATGCATTAGACTCCCAGCCACCCCGAGCTGCAGAGCGGCGCGCCCGCGGCCTCTCGCCCTCCCCGGCGCTGCAGCGGCCCTGTTGCCCACATTTCAGGCTCTGCTCTCCGCGGTTGTGCAACGTGGGTCTGAAGGCCTTGTTTTGTTCTGAGAGTACCCGTGGGGTCCTCAGTGCAAGCCCCATCTGGGACTGGACTCTTCCTACTGGAGCCCTGCGGGCCTCTGGTGGGACCCCTCCCGCAGCCAGGCCCAAACTGTGCCTTTGGGGGACAGCTCTCTTTGCTCTAGAGAAAAACCTCTAAGAAACTGGTTGCCAGGGACCAAACTGCGTGAGGGGACCCCCCCTACTGGGACTCTGGCCGCCTCACATTTTAACAACTACGTTCTCTCCACATGCTCATTTATAAGCAAATGGTGACCTACCCAAAGTAATTTAGCACATTAATGACCACCGTGGGGAGAAAAGGAAGGAAGCAAGGGAGGGAGGAAGAAAAAGGGGGAAAACCTGAACTGGACAGGTATTTTTTTTAAAGATTTTATTTATTTATCTGACAGAGAGCGAGATCACACGTAGGCAGAGAGGCAGGCGGAGAGAGGCCAGCAGGCTCCCCGCCGAGCAGACCCACTGAGCCACCCAGGCGCCTTGGGCGGGTATTTTAAGTGGTATCTTGAGGCTTCTGAATGTTCTCGGCATTCTAAGTGTGCCTCCTTGAAAAATACAATTCCTTAACGAACGGAAGCAAACGACTGAAAGGAGTCAAATGGCTCCTGAGGCCTTTTAGCCCTTTCCTGCCTTTGCCCGAAGACACACAGCAACTACCGCCTACCGCCGGCGGGGAGGGAGGCACTTGGGCACTACTTTCTCCACTCTCTCTGCCCAGCGTCCCTTTCCTCGGACCCGCTCCCCACTGGCTCCTCTCGGGAGCCCGTGGAAACCTGCCCCTTACACTTAAGTCCTCTGGGGCACCCACGTGGCTCAGTTAGTTGAGTCAGGATTTCAGTGGGAGATGGAGCCCGCTCAGAACCCTCTGCCCCTCTCCCTCGGTCCCTACCCCTCCCCACCCTCGGGTACACTCTCTCTCTTAAAAAAATTAATAAATAGGGGCGGCTGGGGGGCTCGGAGGGTTAAGCCTCTGCCTTCGGCTCAGGTCATGCTCTCAGGGTCCTGGGATCGAGGCCACATCGGGCTCTCTGCTCAGCGGGGAGCCTGCTTCTCCCTCTCTCTCTGCCTGCCTCTCCGCCTACTTGTGATCTCTCTCTCCGTCAGATAAATAAATAAAATCTAAATAAATAAACAAATATAAATGAAAATTCCCAGTTAAGTCTTCGGGGGCACCTGGGGGGCTCCGTTGGTAGAACATGAGACTCTTGATCTTGGGGCTTGTAAGCTGGAGCACCACGCTGGGTAGAGAGAGTAATTAATTAATTAATCCATTAAAAAATAAAAAATGGATTGTCTTCTGAGACTCTGAATAAACCCTGGGGCGCCTGGCTGGCTCAGTCGGTTAAGCATCTGTCTCCCACTCGGTCATGGAGAGTCTGCTTCCCCCTCTCCCTCGGCACCACCCCACCGCTCGTGCTCTCTGCCCTCTAGTCCTCAAATAAATAAAATCTTTATAAATAAATACATAAATAAATAAACCCAAAGTTTCTTATGTTCTGGACGAAGGACAAACTTTGAGCCATACCGACAGCGCCCTAAATGACTGCAGACCTCCCTAGGACAGCTGAAGAATTGAACCCCCTATCCAAACTCACTCACCTGCTCTCTCAGATTTTTACCAATTAGGCCACATATTTTTGGTAGAGCCAGGCAAAACACTGGATGAAGCTAGCCAGAAGGGAATAGCCAGAAGGGGTTTTACAGAAACAAAACACTGACTTTGGGCTAGATGTGAGGACTTCAGCTGGAAACCTCTACAGACCATGGCAGGAGCTTCTCCCAAGCCTATTGACTGGGACGAATTCGGGCTTGCACACAAAAGCCTGACGGACCTGTTCGTAATCACAATCCACTCCAAACTGTCTTCAGAAGAAATTCTGGTCTTTCTTTGGATGCTAGACCCACCCACAGAGCCCCGAGCGCCGCGTGTGCCAACAGGCTGAACCGGGATGGAACTACGTCTACTCAGATTAAACCTGGCACACCATATCATTCACATTCTCGATGAGTCAACATAAAAGAAAGACCAATACAATTCTTTTTAAGAATTTTTTAAATGTGGGGTGCCTGGGTGGCTCAGTTGGTTAAGCGACTGCCTTCGGCTCAGGTCATGATCCCGGAGACCCGGGATCGAGTCCCACATCGGGCTCCCTGCTCGGTGAGAAGCCTGCTTCTCCCTCTCTCACTCCCCCTGCTTGTGTTCCCTCTCTGGCTGTGTTTCTGTCTGTCAAGTAAATAAAATCTTTAAAAAAAAAAACTTTTTTTTAATGTATTCATTTGAGAGAGCGCCAGAGTGAGCACAAACAAGCAGGGACAGCAGCAGAGCAGGGAGCCTGACGTGGGCCTCAATCCCAGGACGCGGGATCATGACCCGAGGGAAGGCAGAGGCTCAGCCCTCTGAGCCACCCAAGCTCCCCAACCAATAAAATTCCTAATTTTCGGGCACCTGGGTGGCTGAGTGGGTTAAAGCCTCTGCCTTCGGCTCAGGTCATGATCTCAGGGTCCTGGGATTGAGGCAGCATCCTCAGCGGGGAGCCTGCTTCCTCCTCTCCCTCTGCCTGCCTCTCTTTCTGTGTCAAACAAATAAATAAAATCTTTTTTTAAAAAAGTTCCTTTTTTCAACTCTCCAGGACACGAAAGCCCCTAAGCAAAGCAAAGCCCTCCGGTTTCTGCTGTCATTGCGGAGTCAGCCTTCCGAGCGTCCTAGTCCCCAGAGTGGGACTCCAGCGACTCCGCTTCAGGGCCCTCCCTCATAACCAGCTTGGAGAACCCGCTCTCCCGATCGGAAGCAGATGTCTGTGCCCTTACTGACAGCGGAGCTGCGCCCGTGCTCCACGCCGCCGCCATAAAGCCGTCCCTGCCTCGAAGTCCCGAAACAGTCCAACAGTGGGAGCCTCCAATAACAACCCTCAACAGGGCCCTGTCTCTGAACCTCGTCCCTCTGTCTCAGCCCTTCGAGAGATACACACCCTTTTCTCCTTAGTTCCTCTACCCTACCCTCTACTCATTACCGGACTGAGGTCTTAGAAAAGTATCATGCCAGAACTGTTTTCTCATAAAGGGGGGAGATGATTCTAGGATTTGACAATAGTAATCAATACAGCCAACCAGGGGAATTAAATGACCCTCTGCTATCTTTTCTATGCTCTGTCTCTGACTATAGCTACCATCCTGTTTATGGGTAAAATCCTCAAATGAGATTGGCAGAATCCACAACGCACCTCCCATCAAGATTCACACAGGCCCCTCAAAACCTCTCCCCACAATTAATCAGCACCAGGAAAGAAGCTCTTTAAGGCATCAAGCCATAGTAGCTCCCAAGGCTCAGGGCTTCATTATCCCCTGCACCAGTCCCTGTAATGCCCCCATTTTGCCCACGAGGACGCCCAAGCACCACGGCATAGAAGTGTGTCCAGAACCCCCAGGAATAAGGAGCACCCCTCGGCTAACATCCACCCCACGGAGAGCAAAGTTGTCACGGTAAGGGACCCGTGTGCGCACACTGGTCATGTTCCCGGGATCCAACAGCCAGGATCTTTCTCTCTTCCCTGGGGAAGAGCAGCGGTCCACTTGGGTAGTAACACCCCGGGTTAGAGAGGGCGTCCTCCTGCCCTTCTCACAAGCCTTAAAAGCTAATTCTGCAGGGTGCACTTTATTAGAATGCATAGATGACATGCTTCGTGCCCCCTCCTCAAATCTCTTCCCAGGAGAGAGCGCCCACGGGTTCAAACTTCCAGCCCTACGGAGACATAAAGTCTCCCCACGCGCGCAGCTCAAAAACAGCTGCAGTTCGCTCCCACTCGGGCTCCGCACGCTGGGCCTCTGCGCTTGGAGCCAGGAGTCCACCTGCACCCGGACACACGCCCCTCACGGCCTACTGCGGAGCTCCCCTTAGACCCAACGGCCGGCGGGGCACACGTGGGGCACGCTTGGCAGGGTACACATGGCGGGGCTTGCGTGGCGGGGCTCACGACTGCTGATCTTGGCGTCATAGGTTCGGGTCCCACGCAGGCTGTAGAGATCACTCAAAAAAAATCTGGGGGCGCCTGGGGGGCTCGGTCGTCAAGCGTCTGCCTGCAGCTGGGGTCATGTTCCCAAAGCCCCGGGATCGAGCCCCACATCGGGCTCCCTGCCCGCCGGGAAGCCTGCTTCTCCCTCTCCCCTCTGTCTGCCACTCCCTCGCCTGCACTCTCACGTGCTCTCCCTGTCAAACAAATAAATAAAATCTTTAAAAACTTAAATTTAAAAATCTTAAAAAAAAATAAAATAGGGGTGCCTGGGTGGCTGTTGGTTAAGCGACTGCCTTCGGCTCAGGTCATGATCCTGGAGACCCGGGATCGAGCCCCACATCGGGCTCCCTGCTCGGCGGGAAAGCTGTGTTTCTCGCTGTCAAATAAATATATAAAATCTTTTAAAAAAATAAAATAAATAAAATAAAATAAAGGATGAAAATGATAAGTCTGGCGCTGGGCACACCACTGCACGTCCTTCTGCAGTCCCTGCGAGTGCGCTCTGACCTCTGGCTACGTCAACACACAAGCTGTCCGAAGGCCTTCCTCCAGCCCGCACCTCAGCCAACAGTAAAACCATCAACACTGACACAGTGGCTGCTGCGCCTCTGCAGTAGGTCACGACTTTGGAACATTATGGAACTAGAGAGGGTTCCTCAGCTAAAACGGGGATAAAATGTGCCCTGGCTCCCATTACTACGGGCTAGGCCTTTGCCGGCTGCTCTGGCTATCCCCGTTTCCTGGGCATTCCCGACCCCACTCCCTGGAGGCCAAAGGAAACCACTGCATTGATTTTCTGTCAAAAAAGGCTCCTTTTGGGGGCGCCTGGATGGCTCAGTTGGTTAAGCGACTGCCTTAGGTTCAGGTCATGATCTCAGGGTCCTGGAATGGAACCCACATCACATCCGACCCCCTGCTCAGCAGGAAGTCTGCTTCTCCCTCCCCCTCTGCCCCTCCCTCTGCTTGTGTTCTCTCTCTTTCTCTCTGAAATAAATAAATGAAGTCTTAAAAAATAAATAAATGAAAGGAACCATGCTTTGGGGCACTTGGCTGGCTGTCGGCAAGGCATGTGACTCTTGATCTCGGGAGTTATAAGTTCGAGCCCCATGCTGGGTGTAGAGATTACTTAAATAAAATCATTACAAAAACCAAAAAGTCGCCCTGCTTTGATCAAGCAGTCCTTTGCCAGTACATTCCCAGGAGACAGTGACATGGCGCATCACACCTTACCAACTGGAGATTTTGTCTGTTGGAAAACTTCAACCTCTCCGAAAAGGCCCTTATCGGGTACTGCTTGCTATGCACCCTGGTAGCACCCAACTCTAAGGAACAAACTCTTGGACTCCAGAGCTCCATCTAAAGAAAACACCAGAGTCTGAAGGGCCCTGCCCAGCAGGAGGTGCCCAGGAAGTGAGGAGCTCCCAGAGCTGACAGCCCCATCAGACAGCTTCCCCCAAGATGTCCAGACTAGGCCCCTAGGCCTTTTTCTAACTATTGCTTCTCATTTCTTTCAGAGAAAGACAATGCCTTTGTCTGCATTTCCCAAGCCCTTACAAAAAGGGGAAACTTCTATGATTACAGCCTTTTGGAAACAACCTCATCATGATCCTGTCTGTGATAAACTAATTTTCAACTGTTTTCTGAAGCGTTAGAAGGTTCAGAACGCAGAAAAGTCTTCTTTCACCGTTTGGATTTTTATCCAAACTCACAATCTCTGAATTAGCAATATTATAGGCTGTATTATGGGTAACGCATTTGGTTCCACACAGTTCTTTTGAGATAATAATTCTGTTTCAAGATGTCTTTGAAGTTTTTCTGTTTTGCACAAATCATCAGCTATCGCTTGCTGTGTACACCTGCACGGTCCCCAAGCAGCGGGTGAATCTTCCCGCACGCTCCCGCGGTACCCACTACTCTGCTTCGGCGACCACTCCCATGGGGACTTCCAGGCGGCCTCGGGGACTCTGGGTTTGCCTCCGCGGGGAGAGCCCTCCTCCTGGGGGTCTGGAGAAGGGCCTCTAGATATTTCCGATCTAGAGTCCTGGTTCAGAACCATCATACAGTGGGGGCGCCTGGGTGGCTCAGCTGGCTAAGCGCCTGACTCCGGGTCTCCGCTCGGGTCGTGAGTTCAGGGTCATGGCACCGAGCCCCGTCAAGCCCCGTGGAGCCCATCTGTCAAACTTTTTAAAAAACCAGTGTAAGGCGATGCTGGCTCTACCGTTCGGGATGCTCCCAGACACTGAAGACCCTGGTAACTACGGACTGCAGGTGGAAAGGGCCCCGAGGGTTCTCCCTCCTAACGTCCCCTTCCTCCGCGCCCTCACGTGGTCCCCAAGTAGTGTGCGGGTCCCTTCCCGCCCCAGGCGCCAAGATCAGGGAGGGTCCTCCCGGGACTGCCCTGCAAGCCGGGAAGGGCGGAGCCTCCGCCTCTTGACTACTGATGCTCTCAGAGACCTTGATGAAAACGGGAAATGGGAATATCAATAAAGGGAAACTCGTTGGGAACGCCGCCCAAGTCCGCGGAGGGGCTCCCGGGCCGCACCCCCGTGCTCAACCGCACGGCCAGGGCCTGACCCCTCACAGCGGGCGCACTGCTCCACTGGGCCGCGGGTGGAAGGTTTCCTTCAGCCCCAGCAACAGCCCAGCCAATGAGAAGCCAGCGTACTTACCACTCGAGCTACTCCAATGGGCTTTCAGTTTACAACAGGCCCGGCTCCGGCAAACAGCCCTCCCCGGCCCCGCCCACCTCGGCCCCGCCCACCTCGGCGCCGACCCCGCTCGCTAACCAGACCACTGGCGTTGGACCAGAGGGAGGGCAGCTTTTCGGTTAAGGTTAGCAGAGAGAGGGGCGCCTGGGGGGCTCAGTGGGGTAAGCCTCTGCCTTGGGCTCAGGTCATGATCTCAGGGTCCTGGGATCGAGGCCCGCGTTGGGCTCTCTGCTCAGCAGGGAGCCTGCTTCCTCCTCTCTCTCTGCCTGCCTCTCTGCCTGCTTGTGATCTCTCTGTCAAATAAATAAATTAAAAAAAAAAAATCCACAGACTAGAAAATCCTGAAATATACCTACATATATACTACCGATTCATTTTCAACAAGTCTTAAGGTAATACAATGGGGAGGACGCTCTTCCAGACATGGGGCTGGTCTGACTGCGTATCTGTGTGATCCTTTACCTCTATTCTCACCATAAAGAAAAAAACTGACAAACTGGACTTTATCAAAATTAAAAGCGTCTGCTGTTTACAACATGGGTAAGAGCCTGGGGGGCTCACTTGGTTGTCTGACATCAGCTCTGCTCACGATCTCAGGGTCCTGGGGATGCACCCCACCAGGGGCGCACCCAGCAGGGAGTCTTCCTCTGGCCGGCTACCCTGCTCCTATGTGTATGCTGTCTCTCTCAAATAAGTACAATCTTTTTAAAAAATAGGTAAGAAAATTAAAAGGCAAGCCATATTTGCCATACATGTATCTGGCAAAGGACTCACATCCTGAATCTGTAAAGAATCCTTAAAACTTGCTGGGACGACTGGGGGGCTCAGTTGGTTAAGCGTCTGCCTTCGGCTCAGGTCATGATCCCGGAGACCTGAGATCGAGTCCCACATCGGGCTGCCTGCCCAGCAGGAAGCCTGCTTCTCCCTCTCTCACTCCCCCTGCTTGTGTTCCCTCTCTGGCTGTGTTTCTCCCTGTCAAATAAATAAAATCTTAAAAAAAAAAAAAAAAAAAGAATCTTTAAAACTTGATAAAATAAACAATCCCCCCCCCCTTTTTTTTTAAGATTTTATTTATTTATTTGACAGAATCACAGCCAGAGAGGGAACACAAGCAGGGGGAGTGAGAGAGGGAGAAGCAGGCTTCCCGCCGAGCAGGGAGCCCAACTCGGGGTTCGATCCCGGGACTCCAGGAACAGGACCTGAGCTGAAAGCAGTTGCTCAACAACTGAGCCCCCCAGTCATCCCCATTTATGTGAAATTCTAAGAAAGGGACACTGAATCTACAGAAAAAGCAGATCAGTAGTTGGCTGGGGCCCAGGCCAGGGAGAACTGACCTTGAATGAGGGGACTCTTGGGGATGAGAGAAATATCCCCTATATGGATGACAGTGGCATTTACAGATGCACATCTACCACAACCCACCAAAGCACACTTAAAATAGGTGAATGTTACTGTATGTAAGTTATGCCTCAATAAAGCTTGGTGTAAAAAAGAAATTACACATTCCAGAGGTTTTATCCCAGCCTCTACAGCCTTCACGGTCTGGCCCCTGCTCGCCCTACCGTCCCCTCGCCATGGGCCTCCTCCTACTTCGACACCTTGGGAACCCCCAGGTCCACGCACCACGAAGGCTGGGAGCTGAGCCTGGGGCCAGACCAGGGTTTGACATGGCAGGAAGCTAAGGAGACCTGTCAAGTCTCGTGACCTCTTTTCCTCCGTTCCCTTGTCGGTAAACAGAATGACTATCGTACTTTCTTCCCGAGGTTCTTACGGGGAGTCCCTGAGTTCCCGTAACAGTGCCACAGTGTCTAGCACGGGGCCTGCACACTCCCGCCGGCCCCCTGGTTCTGTACGGCCCCTGAGCTAAGAATGGCTTGTACATCTTTCTTGGGGATTTTATTTCTCTATGTGACAGACAGAGACAGAGATAGCATGAGCAAAGAAGGGAGGGAGAGCCTAGGAGCAGGCTCCCTGATGCAGGACTCGGTCCCAGGACCCTGAGGTCATGACCTGAGCCAAAAGCAGACACTTAACTGACTGAGCCCCCCAGAGACCCCACTATCCAGCTTCTCAGAGGCAAACAACACCTGTAGGCCCCTGGTCTAGCACCTGTTTATTTGATGCTATCATCTTCATCATCACTCGCACTGCACTAGCTGTTCTGTGTCTGGGAAGTTCTTCCCTCAGATCTTAGGATAGCTCACTCCTTTCCTGTAACTCAGATCACAATTTAAATATTAACTCCTTAGGAGCACCTGAGGGGCTCAGTCGTTGACTGTCTGCCTTGGGCTCAGGTCATCATCCCGGAGTCCCGGGATCGAGCCCCACATCGGCTGCCTGCTCAGGGGGAAGCCTGCTTCTCCCTCTCCCCCTCCCCCTGCTTGTGTTCCTTTTCCCGCTGTGTTTCTCTCTGTCAAATAAATAAAATGTTTTTTTAAAATAAATAAATAAATATATATATATAAAAATATAAATATTACCTCCTTAGAGGTCTACTATGGTTACCTTGTCACTCTCCTATCTTTTCACCCTGTTCTAGTTGTTTTTTTTTTTTTTTTTAAGATTTTATTTATTTGACAGAGAGAAACACAGCCAGAGAGGGAACACAAGCAGGGGGAGTGAGAGAGGGAGAAGCAGGCTTCCCGCCGAGCAGGGAGCCCGATGCGGGACTCGATCCCGGGTCTCCGGGATCATGACCTGAGCCGAAGGCAGTCGCTCAACCAACTGAGCCACCCAGACACCCCTCTAATTGTTTTTTTAAAGATTTTATTTATCTATTTGACAGAGAGAAAGAGCGTGCATACGTGCACAAGAAGGTGGAGAGGGGCAGAGGTAGGCTCTCAAGCAGAATCCTGAGCAAGGAGCCAACGCGGCACTCGACCTCACCACCCTGAGATCACAACCTGAGCTGAAATCAAGAGTCAGCTGCTTGGGGCGCCTGGGTGGCTCGGTCTTTGGGCACCTGCCTTTGGCTAGGATCATGATCCCAGGGTCCGGGAGTCAAGCCCCACATTGCGCTCCCTGCTCAGCGAGGAGCCTGCTTCTTCCTCTGCCTGCTGCTCCCTCTACTTGTGCTCCCTCTCAATTTGTCAAATAAACAAATAAAAACTTAAAAAAAAAAAAAGGAGTCATCTCCTTAACAGACAGTGCCACCCAGGCTCCCCACCCCATTCTGATCTTTGCCATCCCATTCACTGTGTGCTTTGCTGTGTCCCCAGACCTGAACCTAGTACCTGATTTGCAGGTTCCCGGCACTGGGAGGCTAGTGTAGACTGTGACCTAGGGGCCTCTGAGCGTCTGGGTGACCTGGTCTGAAGGAGAAGAGCATCACTCAGCTGTGCCCACAGATGTGTCAGGGCTGGAAACGGGAATTCCATCAGCGATGGCCAGGCTTTGCCCTGTGCCCGGTAACACGGGTAGGGGCATTCAACCTACCGGAGGCTGGAAGAGTTCAGCAGGAAACTAATCCTTCATCTGAGGCCTGAAGATTCCCAAAGGGTCACTTGCATCCACACCATCCTCCCTTCCTTCCAAAACAGGAAAAGGGCCTGGGTGGCTCAGTTACCAGGCATCTGCCTTCAGCTCGGGTCATGATCCCGGGGTCCTGGGATGGATCCCCGCAGCGGGCTCCCTGCTCAGTAGAAAGCCTGCTTCTCCCTCTTCCCACTGCCCCTGCTTGTGTTCCCTCCCTGTCAAATAAAATCTTAAAACAAAGCAAAACGAAACAAAAACACAACAGGAAACGGTTGGGGGGGGGTGTGAATCTTACACGACATACCATGCAAAGTCAACAAAACCACAAAACCACGACGGTCACATCAGAGAAGGGCCCGGGCCGCAGGGAATCCCGGAAGGCAAGACCCGACGCAGGCTCACTGCTTCAAAGGGGAACCACCCACCCTCAACCTCCGCTCTGCAGCCCAGACCCCTTCTCCCTGCCTGGGACCTTGAAAATGCAGTCACTCCTTTGCCCAAGCCCACAATCTCCATAATCTTTCTGGATCTCCACCGACTTCCCCACTCAAGTCAACCCCAAGCCCTCCACCTCCCCTACACACTCCTCTTCTTCACACGGAAACTCTTTTGAAGACGTGCCTGCAGCCTCCATCTCCGTGGCCTCACCTCCCATGCACTCCTCTGCCAGCACCAGTCTGTTCAATCTGGGCTCATCAGGCTGCCAAGAAAGAACACAGTCCAGAATCCAACCTCCACCCTCAGACCTTATCGGAAGGGACCTCACAGGGCTCCTCCTCCTCCGCGGGACCCTCGCCCCTGAGCATCTGTCGCGCTACATGGTCCCGTATCTCTGTCCTTTCAGCCTGCGGTGCTGAGGGGCCTTGCCCAAGGCCACAGAGCGTGGAAGGCCTGGGGGGAGGCTCGCTCTCTCCCGTCCACCACCACACCGGCTCAGTTTGGTGGCCGCATGACGCACACATGGAAAAGTGCTCAGGGGGCGGGGAGGGGGACAGAGAGTGGGGGCTAGTCCGCAGAGGCCAATGAGTGTTATTTGGAAGTCTGTGAGGAAGGATTTCAAGAAGGAAAGTACAAGAATCAGCTGCATTTCAGATCAATCCCTCTACAGCAAGAAGGATGGTGCAAGCGGCTAAAACAGGGCCGAGACCAGGCAGGGGAAAGCACTGCGATCCCAGAGGGTAATGAGGAGCCACAGAGGCAGGCTGTCTGGTGAAAAGGATGCACGGGAAGGGCCACAACCAAAAATACTTAGGAAAAGTTCCCAGAGAGCCTGGAGGTGAGGGCAGGGCCGCCCAGGTGCCTTGCTTTGGCTAACGAGCAGGCCATGCGAGGGGCACCAGGCTGGGGGGCAGAGGGCTCCCTCAAGCAGCAGCCGCTGTCCAGCATCGGCACAAGCCGCTTAAGGTACCGCAGTCACGTCCAGCACCCGCTCACACCCCAGCACTGAAAACCGGGAGGAGCACAGGGCGTCTTCCGGCCCGGAGACCATGAAATCCCTTTAAAAGAAAGGATTTCTGCAGCAAACCGTCAGACTCTTCGGACCTGACCGCTCTAGACGGGCAGACCCCCTCGGTCTGGCCGCTTGAGAAGGGCCACTGCTGCCCAAGGCTCCGCCCCGTCGATGTCCCAACAGGACGGAGATGCGTCCCTGCTCCAACAGGAGAGGCCATGAGTGCCCAGAGCTGACCCGGAAAGAGACCGGGGCCTCATCGCAGCCGCCACCGCGGGCTGACTTTGAGTTTGGTTCGGGGACTTCCTGCCCCTTGTTATCTTGTCTGTGGTGTGGCTTGTCTTACGTTCAGCCCTATGTGTTCTGTTCATCACATGGTGAAATGTCACTGAGCCTGGAGTCCTAAACCCGCTTTCTGTTAACCTCACTTTAGGACTGACTAAAGCTGCGGGTGTGGGAAGACACCGCTCCCGTGCTCAGGACAGGGGCTCTCGGGGCGCTCTCAGAAGGGACTCTGCCGGGGCGCCTGGGGGCTCAGGGGATTGGGCGACTGCCTTCGGCTCAGGTCGTGATCCCGGAGATCCGGGATCGAGTCCCACATCGGGCTCCCTGCTCGGTGGGAAGCCTGCTTCTCCCTCTGTCACTCCCCCTGCTTGTGTTCCCTCTCCGGCTGTGTTTCTCTCTGTCAAATAAATAAAATCTTTAAAAAAAAAAAAAAAGAAGTGATTCTGCTGTGATGTTTCGTCCTAAAGAAGTGAACGTTAACTGCTAATCTTGAGCGTCGTCCAGTGACCAGGAAGAGTGGGGACACATCCACTGCTACCACTGCCATCAAAGTCCACCCAGACGAACACCTCCCGGTATCTGGTGTGCAGTCCCGGGAGGGCAGGAGGCTCAGCTCACACTGAAGTACCAAAACCTAACCCAGCGGACACAGGCTGCTGACAGCAACGAGACTCGGAAATCCCTAGAGCATAGATCCCAATGTTGAGTCCACAGAATCAGGAGCCCTCTTCCCTGCAGGGGAGACCAAAGTCCAGGCACACCCCAAGTAGGTGAAAGATGAGGCCAGGACCATACAGCAGAGCCAGGGTGGGGAGGTTCCGGCCAACAGGGAGGAGATCCAGCCCATGCAGAGGGAGGGAAGGAAGGAAGGACGTTCTGAAGCCTCCTCATCCCAGCTTTGAACAAGAGCTTGGGGAGCAGGGAAAAGGGGACACATCGATCACAGTGAGGAGCCCCAGAGCTAGCCCTGGTGCAGGCTTCTTCCCGCAGCCACTAGCCCCTAAGCGCACTTGGCCCCAGGGCCCCAGGGTGGGGCTGTCCTTGCTGCCCCTGAACTGAAGGACGAGGCACAGCCAGGCGCAGAGGCCTCTTCACATTTCCGGGATTCAGGACAACCCCAATTCTGTCCAGGCAGAACACGGGGGAGCAAAGACGCCCGTGAGGGCGCAGGGCTGAGCCAAGACAGGGACTGAGAAGAGCCAAGTGGTGCCCCCACCGCCAGCTCCACCCCCAAGTTAAAGGTCCAGGAAGACAAGTAAGGCCAGAGCTCTGGCCTGGAATGACTCCCTCGATGCCTCGGCTCTCTGCACCCATGGAGGTTAATCCCACTGCTCCCGCGCCCTGAAGGGCCCGACCAGTCCTGGATGCTCCCCCACAGGCCTGGAGCACCGGGCCGGGCACTGGGACTCGCCAGTGCTGCTCACTCTGACCCTGGTCTGCGAGGTGGCGCCCAGCATCCCCACCGGGAGGTCACCGGAACGCCGGGGAGGCTCCAGTTTCTCGTCCGGCCTCGCTCCAAAGCCCACACAAAGCCTGGGCATGTCCCTTCCCCGCCGGCCGAATTTCCCGGCCGCAAATGCAGAGCCGTCTAACGCGGCCGACCTGACCAGCAGGTTGCAAAACCGAAAACAACTTCACATACAGATCAAGGTGACAAGGCCTACGGGCGGCCTCCACTTCACAGGCGGCCGCCCGACCAGCCGCTCCGACCCGCGGCCCCCTGCGCCCAGGTGCGGCCTGCAGGGACTCGCGCCCGGGCGCCCGCCTCCCCGACGGCCGGCCGGCCATGGTTCCCGAGGACGCCGCGCTCAGCTCCGCGCCCCCGCCGCCTCGCCCGCCCGGGCCGGCCCTCCTCTCGCGCCGCGGGCCCCGGAAGTCCGCGCCTCACCTTCCGCCTCGCGTACGGCGGCGCCGCGCAGGCGATCCGCCGCCGTCCACCCCGCCGCCGGCCCCGCGCTCCTCTGGGCGCCGCGGGGGCGGGCCCCGCGCCCGGCTCTCGCCATGGCAACGCGACACTTCCGGCCCGTGCGGCCCGGAGCCGGAAGCCGCGGCGCCCCACGGGAGCCCAGGGGCGGGCCCGACTGGACTGGGGGCGGGGCCTGCCCCGCGAGGACGGCCGCCCGCGCTGCGGCGTGAAGCTCGCGGGGGCGGGAGGGGCAGGCGGTCGGAGGGGCTGCCCTCGGGGGGGCGGTCGGGGTTCAGCCGACAAAGCAGAGTCGTCACGGGCGGAGGGAAAAGCGGCCCTGCAAGTGGAAGGACCCGACGTGGTGGTGTAGGGCGGCGGGGGAGAGCGGTCCCATAGGAGTAGTGGGGCTCGGGGAGCCTGGAACGTCAAGCCAAGCTAGGGGGGACCCGTGCAGGGGACGTGGCGACTGAAAACTTGGAGGAGGAAAAGACCTCTTGGCTGGTGGACTGGGGCTAGGAAGCCGTATGTAATAACAGGACGGTGAGACGCAAGCTCAGCTAGAGCCCTGGGGACGGAAAATGGTGACACGGGAGTTGAGAGGAGGCCACAGGACGCCTGCAGGGAGTCTGACGGTGAAGGGGACACTGTGGTACTCCACATTACATCATCCATCTCGCCCCCAGATTCCGCCCTCCGCCAGCGCACGTCCCGCACTGTGCCTCCCCTCCGCACCTTAACAGCAGTTGGCTACCTACTGGGTGCTGCAGATCTCCAACCATCTAAGAGTATAATGTTAGGGGGAGGGGAGGCCACCCGAGAAAAGCTGAATTCTTGGGAGTGATACAGAGTGTGACCCTGTGCTGCTGTGGTTTCCCTCGGCATCCCAGCAGTCTTCACAGATCACATGGCCAGAGAGAAGGTGAGATAGAATAGGGTCTGGGAACTGAGAGGACCGGGAAGTCTCCGGGCACCTGCCAGAGGCACTTTTCTGGAACCATACTTCTGGGGCAGGTTCTATGCCTGCTAAAACCCTGAGAGGCTATAGCCAGGCCTGAGCAGAGGGTGCTGGCCCCTCGGGCCTCAGCAGCCTGAGCCTCCACTCTCTTTCCCAGAGTGCCCGGCCTCCACTCAGGCCAACCCTTGCCTGCCTGGGGAACATCTTCTACCTAGACTAAGCCTCAGGGCCCTGTGGCTGTCTGGGAAGCCTTCCTGTGCTCTCACTCCTATCCAGGGTGAAGCCAGGTGGTCCTTGCATGCTCCCCTGGGCAGGAACTATGACCCATAAAGCTGTATCCTCAAGGCCTAGCCCCAAGAGGTGTCTAGCTAGGAGACCTCTTCCTACACACACACACACCCAGGATCACTCACCCCGACATGCCCCCGAAGAACGAGGGGCATCCTCCTGGATAACAACCTTCAGAGCTTTGGGTCCAATGGACCAAAGGAGAAGGGAGGCAAGCCTGCCTCCAAAAAAGTCCTCTAGGGCCAGGGAGGTCCCTCTGAATGAGAGCTGGTCAGCCCCCACAGTTAACAAGGCACCAGAGCGGGGAAGAAAGGGGTCTCCAAGGCCTTGGGAATCCACTGGGGCCCCGCAGCAGCCCCTAGGAAAATTCTTTGAATTACATGTACCCCTATTTTGTTCCTGAGGTTTCCTCCAGGAAGCCCTCCAACCATTCACTGTCTAGGTCCCGGAAACTGCTCAGCCTTGAACTCTGGGCGGTCCCCACCCATTCTTGGCAGGTCAACTTTGGGTAAATCAGCTCGGTTGGCTAGTAAATGGGAGCTTGAAGCCCAGCCCAGCCCAGAAAGGATAAAGTCACCATAGGTCACAGGCCCCTTCCAAACGATTTTCCTTCCAGCTTGTTGGGGTGCTGAAGGCAACCCATGGGTGAGGAATGAGGCCTGGGTGGCTGCCTGCAGCCCCCACTGGAATCTTCCCGCCCCTCCCTTCCAGATTAACCAAACCTGCTAATTGTGGCAGCCCTCTGCACGCTCCCCTCCCCCACCGCCGATTCCTCCCTCCCTTTGCCTCCCTTCCCCTCCCCCTTCCATCCGAATGATAAAGGGTCTGGCCCTCCAGGCCCGCCGGCCCCCGGCCGCCAGCCCTGCATCACCACACTGCCCCATTGCCTTGCTCCCACGGGGCCAGGTCCCTGCCCGCTTTGCGTGCCTCCCCTGCATGGGGCCCTGCAGCAACCCACGCCTGGGGCTTCCTGGGTCGGAGTCGTCCCCCCAGCCCCCCAAGAGGAGGAAGAAGAGATACCTGCGGCATGACAAGCCCCCCTACACCTACTTGGCCATGATTGCCCTGGTGATCCAGGCCGCACCCTCCCGCAGGCTGAAGTTGGCCCAGGTGAGAGGGACCCCTACTCTCCCTCACACTGGGTCACTGGATCTTTCGCCAGACCCGTCCCCCACCTACTCCTAGCTCGGACTCCGGCTTCCATCTCCACCTGGCCCAACCCAGCTGAGCCAGTGGGGCCAGTCCAGGCCTGGGCACGAGGGGAATTCAAGCCGAGGTGCCCGGGCAGGACCCTTCCCTCGGGGCTTTTTTTCCCCTCGGGCGTAGAGGTGTTCTGTGGGGAGGTGAGGAGGGCTATGGCCCTAAGCCCGGCTGTGGGGGAGGGGCGGTGCGGGCGCCCCCCCCCCATGACTGGGCTCACGGCCTGTGGGGCCAACTGGTCGGTCGGTGGTTTCAGATCATCCGACAGGTCCAGGCCGCGTTCCCGTTCTTCAAGGATGACTACGAGGGCTGGAAAGACTCCATCCGCCACAACCTCTCCTCCAACCGATGCTTCCGCAAGGTGGGGTAGGGCGAGGGTCGGAGCTGGGGTGGAAAGCCTGTGTTTGGGGTCGGACAGCCCCACCCAAGCCTCCCCCCCCACCCAGGTGCCTAAGGATCCAGCGAAGCCGCAGGCCAAGGGCAACTTCTGGGCAGTCGACGTGAGCCTGATCCCGGCCGAGGCGCTGCGGCTGCAGAACACGGCCCTGTGCCGACGCTGGCAGAGCAAGGGCTCGCGGGGAGCCTTCGCCAAGGACCTGGGCCCCTATGTGTTGCACGGCTGGCCCTACCGGCCGCCCAGTCCCCAGCCGCCACCCAGCCCGCAGCTGCAGCCCAGCCCCCAGCCAACACCCAGTGAGGGTTTCAGCATAAAGTCTCTGCTAGGCGACCCCAGGGAGGGGGCACCACAAAGCAGCCCAGGTCCTGCAGGCTCTGGGCACGGTGGGGAGAAGGTAATGCCCACTCCATCCCTGCCCTCTGAGAGGCCTCTGTGGCCCCTCTGCCCCCTTCCTGGGCCCAGGAGAGCAGATGCGGAGACTTCCCAGGGGGAAACCAGCAGGCCCTCACCCGTCTCCCCTGAGCACAGAGCCTGGCCCCTCCGCTTACTGCAAGGTTCTCCAGAGCCTGGGGTACTGTCCGGTGGGAGTCCCAGGGCCTCACTTTGGGGGCAGCTGCCCACCTCTTACTTGCCCATCTACACTCCTAATGTGGTAATGCCCTTAGCTCCACTACCACCCACATCGTGTCCCCAGTGCCCACCTTCAACCAGCTCAGCTTATTGGGGGGTAGCCCCTGAAAGTCAGGGTCCCTCACGGCTGTTTTGGGATCTAGATGCCCTCTTCCAGGGGGTGCCACCCAACAAGAGCATCTATGATGTGTGGGTTAGCCACTCCCGGGAGCCAGCTGCCTCCACCCCAGGCTGGCTACTCTCCTGGTACAGCCTGTGAGGCTCCCAGGGCAGGGGAGCCTTCCTCTCCTATCCCTTTTTGCCATCACTGGCTTGTTGGGGAACGAAGGCCAAGAGGTCCAAGAGGAGCCTGTGGCCATGGCAGCCTTGAAACACCAGGCACTGAGAATCCACGATGTTTATTGGACTACCCCACAAAGGGCTGTGGTCTAGCTGGGCACCGCCCTGGCTGGTCCTGATGGTCCATCAGACTGGAAAGAGTGGGGCTTTGCTTGCAGCAGCCCCTTTCCTGATCCCACTTTCTCTGTCCGCCTCTCCTCCTTTCCATCCATCCATCAGCATGTGTCACTTCCCCTCCCTGGCTCTGGGCTGGGGGAGGGAGGACGCAAAGGGTGGCTCCAGCCGGAAGTCCTGTCCTCCCTCACCTGCCTGGGAATGAGGTAGCAGCACCTTTTTCAGGGAAAGGAAATCAATATCCTCCTTGGGCTTGGTGGTGGTGGTGGGGAAGATAACAGTAAAGGAGTAGACAACATTTTAATGCCAAGTCTGCTTTTTGGTGTTGGGGTGGTGATTGGGCTAACCACTCGCCGGGTCCGGGGTCCACCTCCCGGGGTCTGGCATCCCCCGCTGTGTGCTGCGATAACAGCAAATGGTGATAAGGAGGAGCGGAGGGCCTGGGGGAGGGAGGGGCAGGACTGTCCCTACGCTCGGGCAAGCGGGGGGGGGGGGGGGGGGGCGGGGGGCCCCC